>PVKN010005080.1:0-31743 GCA_004027915.1 Capromys pilorides
ATTTGTTGAGTTCTTTTTTTTTTTTTTAATTTTATTTATTTATTTATTTGTTTGCTTGCTTGTTGTGTTTGTTTGTTTCTTTATTTATTCATTTTGTGGCTGGCTCAGCCTGCCCTGGTGGTGGCGCTGGCGCAGCATGTGGTGCCGGGGATAGAACCGCAGTCCCCGCAGTTGCCTGAGCCCTCCTAAGCAGGCGCTTTAGACCACTGAACCATCTCGCCGGCCCTCTTTTTTTTGTTTTTGTCAACTGCGGCTGTTGCCTGAAGGCTAGCTCAGCAGTCAGAAAAGCGACCCAAGTCTTCTGTATTAGGTAAAAGAAAATGGCCCGAACCAAGCAGACTGCTCACAAGTCTACTGGAGGGAAAGCCTCCTGAAGACAGATGGTCACTAAAGCTGCCAGGAAAAGTGTCCCCTTTACCGGAGGCGTGAAGAAACCTCAGTGCTACAGGTCTGGTACCTTGGAGCTTAGAGAGATTCCTCGTTACCAGAAATCAACAGAGCTTCTTATTCAGAAGCTGCCTTTCCAGAGGTTGGTGAGAGAGACTGCTCAGGATTTCAAAGCCGACTTGAGGTTTCAGAGTGCAGCCATTGGTACCCTTCAGGAGGCTAGTGATGCATACGTGAAGATATGAAGATATAAGATACTAATCTGTGTGTCATCCATGCTAGGAGAGTCACAATCATGCCACAAGACACTCAGTTGGCCCAGCAGGTATGGGGAGAGAGAGCTTAAGTGAAGGCAATTTTTATGGCATTTTGTAGTAAATTCTGTAATATATATATATATATATATATATATATATATATATATATTTTTTTTTTTTTTTGGTTAGAAAATGTAATCTGCTGCATTTGTACTTAAGTCACTCCATCCTTCACTCAGGTTGAATGCAAAAAGTGACTATTCACACATCTCAGGGATGTGAGCACCATTGCTCAGGAGGGACAAGGTGCTAATACGCAGAAGGGATGGATGATATTTCTTTCTTCTTATGATGCATGTTTCTGTATGTTAATGACTTGTTGGGCAGCTATTAAGGTACTAGGATTGATAAATGTGTACAGGGTCCTTTGCAATAAAACTGGTTATGACTCAAAAAAAAAAAAAAAAAAGATGCAGAAAGCTGAGGTCAGGTGGAGCCTCCTCTTGTGGTGAGAGAGAAAACATTCCTGACACTGCAGCACCTTCCTTTATGCACTCAGAGGGCTGACACAGGTCGGAAGCCCTTTGCCTAAGAGTGTGTTTGCCGGGCTCGCCCATGATGCCTCATGTTCACAGAGATGGAGTGGCATTGCACAGGGTTTCCGTGAGGGCTCCGTGTTCTTGGGGTTGGCCTTGCCCTGGTCCCACACCTGTGACTGCTGTCCTACTCCAGCTGCTCCCCACACACTTCTCCTTCCTTTCTGACATTGTTCCCTTTCTCTTCTTCGTGGCACCATGAACTGAGCAGCTCTGCTCCCCTGTTTTTCTGCCATGATGCTTCTGCCTTGGAGCCAGACAGATGCAGACCAGATCCTTTGACATCATGAGCCAGGGCTGGCCAGATAGCTCAGTGGACTAAAGTGTCCCCACCCACCCACTTAGGCAGAGCACAGAAGACCTGGGTTCAATCTCCAGTAAATATGAGTCTGATCTGTGTAGTGAGACCCTGTAGACCCTGAACATAAAAAAAAGAAAAAAAAAAAAAAAAAAAAAGAAGTTATGAGCCAAGCAAGCCTCGCTTCCTTCCAACTGTAGCTGTAGGTATTGTGCCTTGCAGGGGGGAAGACTGGGTAGCACAGTCACAGTACAAAGACAGTAGCCCAGAAACTCCTTCAAGGAAAGCAGTGAGAAGACAGAGGGAGGAAGATGAAGTGGAGACCCAGGCCCGCTGGATCAGGCAGAGATCAGCTGTGTTCTCATGAGGCTTTGGTGATCCTACCCTGAATTCGTTGGCTAGAATGTTCTGAAATGGGATGAGAGCTACGATTAGAAACACCCTTAAGTGGAAATGACTCTTGTGGCTCCTAAATATCCTTCTGCTTCCACAAATAAAGACATATGCATTTTACATGAGTATGTAGGAGTAAGTAATACATTAGAAATGAAATAGAAGGGCCGAGGCATAAGTGGCATAAGTGCCTGACTGGCATGTGTAAGGTAGCAAGTTCAATCCCCAGCACCACACAAATAAATAAACAAGTAAGTAAATAAATAAATAAATAAATGCAATGGAATAGGAATTAGAATTCAGTGAGGCGATGTCTGTCTAGAATTTTATGGTCCCTGGATTAAACTCACCTAGAGATGTCCATTCTTTCCTCTATTTAAAAATGATTGTAACTTTTTTGTGAATGCAGTTCACTACTGCTACACAGGGACTCTGGGACAAAAACCACATTTAGTGCTCTCCCAGCTCTACTCCTGCACTGCAGTTTGCTCAAGACCTCATTCTCCTGTGAGTTCTCCTTGTGAGTCTCATCTCTTGGAGCACTCCCCCACATGCTGTAGGAAAGTAACACTCTTCTCAGGTCTCTGAAGATGCTAAGGTTTTCTCTGCATCTTTCTAGCTCACATAGGTGTGTGTCATCTCAGAGAAACAGAGCGTTGTTTCTATCTTGCTGACTAACTAAGCTCCCTGGTTCCAAACCTCAGTGGCTGGAAGTTTAAGTGTTAAAGGGTGGGACGGTGAATCCAGCACACAGCCTGCAAAGCAGCTACTCAGGCACAGGCTGGGGTTTTTCTTCTTGTTGCTTTAAGTTTTCTCTGTTTTGCCAGGTGCTTCCTCACTGATGATAAGAGTGGCTCAGAATGAAGCTGAATACATTGTCCGTCCTTGACATCCAGAGACAAATCACATGTGACACAGGTTGTACACTCTTTTAGGTGCGGATTCCATAGCAGAGTGCAAAAAAAAACAATAGATTTATTTGTTAATTCCAAAAGCAGTCATGGAGAGCCTACTGTATCTCAGGCACCGGAAGAAATGCTATGGGTGTTAATGACCCTAAGATAAGGTGCTTAGCCTCCAAGAATGAAGGCTACTGGAGAAGAAAAGCTAAGTACATTAGGATAGGGCAAGTCAATGAAGGTTGAGAGAGAAGGCAGTTTAGGACCCTGGATGTATGTGTGTGAGAGAGGGGAGGCAGAGAGAGACAGATACAGACAGACAGACACGCAGGCAGGCAGAGACAGAAAGGAAGAAGAAAAGGAGGAGAAGGAGGAAAGGAGAAGGTGGAGAAGAAGAAGAAGAAGAAGAAGAAGAAGAAGAAGAAGAAGAAGAAGAAGAAGAAGAAGAAGAAGAAGAAGAAGAAGAAGAAGAAAAGAAGGAGGAGGAGGAGGAGAATCACAGCAGCTGTGGTGGTAAAGGAAAAGAAGGAGAGAAGGGAAAAGAAGGGAAGGGAAGGGACTGTTACAAAAATATCATGAAGAAACAAGGACCAATATACTACTAATGCAGAGAGAGAGAGAGAGAAGAGGGGGTAGAAGGAAGGTTTGTAAGTTAAAAATTTTTAGGATAGTTGAAAACCAGTGATCTATACAGTGAGAAAAAAGGAGCAGAACAATAACTACAAAATCATGCAGAAAAATAGTATATAAGGAAAACAGGAAGAAGAAAAGCAGGCAGACAGGCTGGGAGCAGGTGACTAGAAAGGTCTGAGAGCCCAAAGCAAACAAGCCACACGTGATGTTATGGCCAAGCTACATTCCCATCAGTAACAGGGAGATGTTGGTTGAAGGGTGCAGCTTCCAGTTATTGAAGAAGATCAAGTCCTGGAAATCTGCTGTACAACATGGCAACAATGATTAATAGTGTTGTGTTGTAGACTTCAAATACAGTATGAAGCTCGAGAAAGCTTTGGGTGCTCTCACAGAAGAGAGGACAGGAAAGGCGGAAGAGAGGAGAAGTAGAGAAGGAGGGGAGGAGGAAGGAAGGAAGGAAATGGTTACTAAATGAAGCAATGGGTATGCTAATTAGCTGTATTATGGAAGTAGTTCACAATGTACACACTAATCCAAACATCACATTATATACCAAAAATATATAAAGATTATTAGTTGTCAGTGACATCACAATAAAGTTAAGGAAAGAAAATGCCAGTGAATTTGGGGAAGGAGAGACTCTAATTCCAAGTTTCTCAGTTTTCTTGTCTTGGAGAAAGTGAGAGTTACTGCTAGAGATAGCACGGTATTGTCACTCAGCATGTAACGGTGCCTTTACTTACTTGTTCATTTTGATTAATTTGGTTCTTACAGACAGAGTCTTGTTATGCATTCCAGGCTGGCCTTTAACTCACAGTGATCCTCTTGCCTCAGCCTCATGGAGCGCGGGATCAGAGGCGTGCCCCGTCACATTTGGCTAACAATTCATTTTCAAAAAAATAGTGATGCAGATTTTTCAAAGTGGAAACAGTGCTAGCCTGAACCAGAAGCAGAGTCCTCTGGATACTGCACCTTGTGACTCCACTCTTGACGTGGGGTGAGTTTTCCCTTCTCTTCATGTTGCTCCTCTATCAACACAGCCATCCGCCGTGCACCCCACAGGGGTTCCCCTTCACCTGTCGGGAGAGTTTAGTATAAAACTCCTGGCAAAGTCTCAGATTACCGAGATTTCATTACTCAGACCAAAGAGACAGGAGTGTGTTCATTAGTGTCCTGTGAAATATTACCCTAAATAAAGAAAATTAAATTATACTTGTCAAAATCAATGAACGCTGTACATACCATGACGCAGTGTCTCTGATTCCTTTAATTATGTTTTTTAACTTACTAATTTGTGAAATTTGCTAATTGACAATGGGTTTGCCTGGTGTTTATGACAATGAGGAGGCTCTGCTGAAATGAAAGCTAGATGCCCACCTGCCTGGCATGGCAGCTGGCATTCCGTACAGGAGCACTGTGAGGCTAATTGACCGGCCCCCTTTTTTCTTTTCAAGCTTGTTACAAGCTATGACTTAATTATCACCTTCTGAAATCAGTGATTAGGAGATGAAAGTGATACAGACAGATTGGAGGGCATGGATCCCGCTCGGACACTGCAGCGTGTGCTGGCACAGTGGCTTCCACAGAAATGTCACGAATTGTTTGTGGGGTAACAGAATAGACCTACCAAATAGCAGAGCTTCACCTCCTTTTTGTAGCTGAGGCCATGAACTTTGGAAAGTCCGACTAGTTCATCTCAAGAGGCCACGTCAGCCAATGAGAGTTCTGCTGAGTCAGGTCTGACTCTCAGACAGCTTCACCTCACACCACCACACAAAGAGGATCTTTTAGTGGCACAAATCTTTTATTTTGCCACTAAAGTATCAGCAGTTGCTAAATTCTATGAGAATTGAGTGATTTTTAGTCTGTGACTCTTTTTGGATTTGATGAGTTTCTTGAATGCAACAGACTGTTGGGTTCTGTATATTGATCCTGTCTGGCAATCTGTCTTTTGACTAGAGGACTGAGGCTATTAAGGAAGATGAATGTGAACTTCACGAGTTGCGAATATGTAGTAGGAAAATTAAGCTAAATTTAAAAATGGAAGTTAAGAGATGATAACCTGTAATAACAAGTCATGTTCATGTCTTAAGAAAATATTTCAACCAGCTGTGAAATTTTGGGAAAAGCCCTTGCATCCACTGAACTGTATCTTGGGACCAACAGTAGGTGAGCAATGAACCTGGGTTTGGAAACTGTAGTCAAGGTTAAATGTACGTGCAGGAGAGTGACATGGATGGGTATTATGTCAGTGAGTTCCCATCAGTGGATATGGCTAAACCCGGGGCAGCTAATGGCATGGTCAAATGGCAGCGCAGACAGGCAGACAGTGGCTAACATCCTGGATGTTTAGTATTTGTAGGAAAGAGCACTGAAGAGATAAATGCAACACTGGAATTTATTGCATAAGATATTGTGTAGCCTTGAGAATTTGTAGTATTCTGATTTCTTGCCTCCATATCTAGCCACAAATAAAAATAGTATTTTTCTCCCTAAAATTTATGCGTGGTATGAAATGCTCCATTGCCATCAGTGCTACAGACCCACAGTCTGATATTCTGAGGGAAGAGAGTCTCTCCAAGTGCTCTATGCGGATGCACGTAGCGGCTGTCTGGCAGCATGCGTGCCATCTGCTAGGGTGGCATCGTGCCTAATTGCAAGGTGGCCTGACAGTTTTAAGGGACTCTGCATGCCAATCACATTTGCGCTTAGCTAGCTAACCTGCAGCATCCCAAGCACAACTGAGAACAGTTACCCTGCTGGTGAAATAGAACTTCACATGAGAAGATCATGCCTCATTAAAAACAGCCATATTTTTGACTGTGGTAGGCATTCTTCAAATAGCCTGTATTGAATTTACCTTTCCCTAATGACCACTGCTACAGCGATGTCATGCCAAGAGGCAGCTACAATAGACAGAGGCCACATTTTTGCCCAGACAGAGCCATGATGCCTTACAAATATTTCAAGTGCCTTCAATGTTCTTGTTAGAAACAAATGCACTAAGGTGCCAGGATTTCACGATATTGTCTTTCTATAATAAGCAAACATCTGTTACCCTGAAATTCAGATTATCTTTTGGAAGAGATTCAGTAGGAGGCTTGGTATGAGTGGATTTCCTGCTTTTTGGAACTATCATGGAAAAGACCCAACACCCACATTAAAATATATAGAAAATACAGGAAATTGCAGTGCTTCCTTGACTTTGAAAATCTGAGAATGTATGTTTAGCTTTAGAGCTGCTAGTTAGAGATAAGAAAGTAGGCTCACATATGTTAAAATAATTATTCCTCAAGATCAAAGAGACGGTTAGTGTAGATCTAACATTAAAGCACAGGGCTTTAATTCTTCTAACATACTTGTCTACTCTAATATGCTGTTAAAATGGTGCAGATTGTTTTTCTAGCAAAATGAATAACCATTACTTTAAACAAGTCTAAATTGACCAAGTTATATATATATTTTTTCCACTTCTTTAGTTGTCTTTCTTTCTTTCTTTCTTTCTTTCTTTCTTTCTTTCTTTCTTTCTTTCTTTCTCTCTCTCTCTCTCTCTCTGTTTCTTTTGCATGTATTGGCCACCCACATATGCATATTTTATCAACAACATGAATATGTAAAACATTTTGAAGATTTGGTGTTCTTGATCTTATAAACAAAGGCTTCAAAATATTTAATATTCTGTGGGCAGGGGAGATAGCTCAGGTGTCCAAGCACCTGCCTGGAAAGCACAAGGACCTGGGCTTGATGCCCAGTAACACATGCCATGCCAGCCCTTGAACCCTGGGCACACTGTATAGGCCACTGAAACTGGGTGTGGTGGCACGTGCCTGTATTCCCAGCACTGGGGAAGCTGAGACAAGAGGTTTACTATGAATCCAAGCTGTGTAACAAGATCCTGCACTAAATAAATAAAGATTAAACAATTTTTAAAAAACTTTTTAATATTGTCCAGAAGTTGTTTTTATTAGCAGATGTGTATTTTTAGTCCAGTTCACACTGTACCACTGCAGACACGTTATTTTGTGTCTGCGCATCTTCCAAATACAGAACTAGGTTCATAGCAGGAGCTCAGTAATACCATGGGCTGAACATCATTTAACAAAATGGGTAAGTGTTGTGGTCAGACTGGAGGGTCAAACTGATATGCCTAGGGGCCTCCCAGGGGGAATTAGTGGGACACGTGGGTGGCCCCTGGAGGCATGGTCTTGAGGTGTATGTCTGGATCCTGGCTTTTCGTTATTGTTCCCTCCTCTGCTTTCTGGATAATGCAACTGAATAGTTTGTTCTTCCATCCCCTCTACCATGACACTCCTGCATTGGAGCAGATAGCTATGGATGGAATACCATGAATCCATGAGCTAAATTCAACTACTCCTTTAAGCTGTGGGTGACAGAGATTGCACCCAACAAACAACAGGAAGGGTGGGAAAGATAGAAGTGAAGTCAAAGGCAAAGCACATTGTCCACAGATGTACATCTGAGTGATGTTGCCTTTAAAATAAATCCCCGACTTTTGAGGCCAACATTCCTCATCTACCATTTCTGCTCTAACATTTTCAACTCACGTGTAGTTCTGTGCATGCCAGGCTATCTGTAGGTGGTTGGACTGAGTTTGACAGGCAAGTTAAGAAACAGTTTCTTTTTCTCCAATTGCTATTTTTCAATTCACTTATTGATCATCCCGCCTCCCCCATCACTGAATGTGAAGTTTGCATAGCCTTTTGGCATTCTTAGGCATTAGAACAAATTCATTTTTAGTAATTCCAATCTGGTCTAAGTCAGTGCTTTTCTCTCTAATCTCTGTTGCAATGATTGTTATCTTCTGGTGCAGGACTGACTTGGCTCTGCCAGCCCCAGCAGGAAATTAGAGCACAGTTTCTTATTTCTCTTCATGGGCTGCCTCTTCTGGGTGTCAGCTTGGGTCCCTCAACAGAGGGCAGTGAGTGTAGGATCCTATATGTTGTGGGGCCAGTGTGTGTTGATCCCAAAAGCCAGATTTGTGCCATGGGGTACATAGTGTGGGTTTGTAGTAGACATACCTCTCTGTCCTCCTCTTGCCTCCTCCTGTTTTGGATAAGGTCCAGGCTCCCACTAAGGGTGCCTCACTACATTTGGTCCAGTTGATTTCCTGGGAATCTTCTCTTGCCAACAGGCATGCTGCCCTGGCTGAATCAGGACACAAAGGCATAGTCAATGGAAGTGTAGCCACCTATAAGGGGAAATGGAGTGGCAGGTGAATTCCAAGAGGAATGCAGTCACCTCTGTGATGATGAGGGCATTTCCAGGGGTGTGAGGGCACAGGTCAATGGGGATCTGTCCACTTTTCATGGTCATGAAAGCCATGACCTCAGTGACAAATCAGAGTGCCTCCCACGAGGCTTTTAGCTCCACATGGGAGAAGGCAGATGTCCCCATGAATTTGCTTCTGAGGGCGCTAGTAGCTCATTTACACACTGGTGGAGGACAATCTAGTGTTCAGCCTCCCAGCCTCCCCTACTGACAAACATGCTACTTTGCCATCTTTTTTTCTTTTTTTTCTATTCTAATCAATTTCTTGTCATCTCTTAATTAAAGTTCAAAGACTGGTGATACATACAGACTCTTGGAACATGGACTGCTTCTTACCAACTCTTGTAAGGGATGAATGTAGAAATTCCAGAAAAATAAGCTCCTGTTATACGAGTTCTCAGGAATAAGAAAATAGTGATCTGGAAGTTTTCTGAGGTGTTTTCTTTAGAAAGAAAAATGTTAGCCTGTTGAGTTATATACTGTTGGATAACTGCATTAGGACATCACTCATTGTACACATTGAGCACAAAAGCTCTTTAGGAGTAAATAGCAGCTCTTCTAGAATAGGTATGCTGTGGTTTATGACTAGATGCTTCGCCAGGTCCTCCTGCACTCACAGGTGGAGCTTGCTGGTGTTGGTTAGATCTAGGACTTGTGATACTGGGACTAAGGGTGTGTGGTATTGAATTAGTACACAGGATGGAATTTGCATAGATCTGGCCACGGAAAATGGAAGCGCTACTGTGGGTGGCACCAACTACTAAGCTTATAGCTTTGGTGGAAGGCATTTAAGAGCGAGAAGGAAGGCAAGCTTGCAGCTGTTGCCGCTGTGCACTGTCTCCTGCCTGCTCCACCACGGACTGTTTCTCCTCTGTCATTCTCATCTACCTTGAAGCCAGCCAGTGATGGATGGAAAGCTCACCAAACTGTGAGCTGAAATCCACCTTTCCTCTTTTAACTTTGGGTGCTGGGCATTTATTCTCTGCAATGAGAAAAGTAGCTAAGGTAGTAACAACAATTTGAATTCCAATAATTTTGTTTAGTGAAATTCTATATTTTTTAATGCTTTTAAAATGATTTATACATTCTCTTTAAAAATAAAACAGGTCATGAACTTTGTCAGTTTTTCTGAAAAAAAATATGGCATTGTCCTATTTTCTTTACTGGAAAGCAACGAGTCAGTTTATCAAAGGAAACAGGGACTGAAGATTCTGGAGAAGGCGGAGGTACAATCAGTGACAACGGATGGGTTTCGTTTCCTAAGCTGAAAAAGAATGAGCATGAGCTACATCCCAAGGAATTGCCTTAGGTCTTGCCTAATGGATCATAAATAAAATCCCCTGACTGACACAGTGACATTATTTTTAATCTATGAAACGTTACCAGTTCTTTATTAAAAATCAGATTCTTAGGTAAGGAAATGTGTATTTCAAACACAAGACATCTTTCACATCTGATTCATAAGAACTAGGGTGAATTTTATCTCCCTAGAAAAGATGGAGGAGGGAACTCAGCCTATGTCCCTTTTTAACAAACAGGTGAGATCTTTCTTAAACATAAATCATAGACCCTTAGGTTTTTTTTTTTTTTTTAAGCTGAGATCAAGACTAGTGAGTACAATCATTTTGCAAAGCTCAAATGCTCCGTGATTGCTGTCGGGGCCAATTAGAGTCACTTGGCGGAGGCCTCTGGTCTTGCAGGGCGGCTGTGTCAATAAGCCAAGCCTCCGGAGCTCCATGTGGCTGCAATTAGTTTCCCCTGTCCTAAGGCTTTCAGAATCCGGGCCTGTGGTGAAGAACGCCTCACTGTCTGCAAAGGCAAGAAGTGCAGGGAAAACAGGAGGGTGCTCACCAGCGTCCTGGAGAGGTGGTGGTGGTGGGGGGGGGGGGGGGGGGGGGGGGGGGGGGGGGAGGCGGGGCCGGGCACAGCCTGCTTCTCTCCTCTGATCACTTTTATTATGTGCTATTGATTTTCATGTTATTTCCCATTTTTGAGCAGAATAGCCTCCAGCAAGAGCAGCAGTAAAGCCCGGTTTCTGTCAGTCATCTCCGTCTTCCTCACCCACATGTGTCTTTTCAGCACATGCACACAAACACTCATAATTCTTGTGAGTGCTGAGTTTCCTAATATAAGGAAAAAGACTAAGATTCCAAGAACAGTGGCTGGAGCCTTCTTAGAGGGCTTCACCATCTAGCACTCTGTTTAGATTACCATGAAAACAAACATAACATCCACCCCTATATGGCTTAGAGTGGCGCTGGGGGACGGAGTAAAATCTTCAGTTGTCAAGCTAAGTACCCCTAGAATCATGTTCAGTTTGCTGTTTTTGGCTAGGTTTTGTGACAGAACTCAGGAACATTTGCAGAGAATTTTGAGGAGGAGTGCTTGGTGGGATCCAGATCCAGCCAGGAGCATTTAAATGAAAGGACTTTTAGGAGGCTGAAGATTAAAATTGTAATCCCAAATGTCCACAACAGTGTAGTCTGTGGGGCTGCAAGTGGGATGGAAAGTCATCCAGGGTTGGGGTACACAGTACAGTCCTCCTAGGGGACCAAGATTGTCCAGGCTACACGGGCCTAATCTGACAAACACCGTCCACCAAGAGGCACAGCTGTTGGTGAACAAAGAGATCCAAACAGTCAAGACAATAAACGTATTTTTAAAAATTCACAATAACTTATATTGAGATGTAAGTCATGCACCAAAAATTCATTGTTTTAGACCATAAAATTCAGTTTTTGAAAGTTCTTATAGTCACAGAGTGGTCAATAACCTAATATCAGAGCCTTCTATCACCACCGCTAAAAAACCCTTCAGATTTAGTTGAAGCAAATTGGAAGATCGTTTTTTCTGTCCTTGTCTGCCAATCCCAACCAACCCCAGTGTCTTCATCATGGAGAACTCTTCCTGCCATCCTGCACCTGGCTATTCTTGGCATTTTGTGAAAATGGAATTAGACAATATGAGATCTTTTGTATTCTTCCTTGACATCATACCTGCAAGATCCACTTATATTGTATCACATATCAATACTCCATGCTATTCTAGTGTGGAATATGTTCCCAATGCATGGATAGATCACTTAGACAACATTTTTTATTCACCCTTTCATCAGTTGATGGTTAACTTAGCTGTTTTTCCTTCTTCTTCTTCTTCTTCTTCTTCTTCTTCTTCTTCTTCTTCTTCTTCTTCTTCTTCTTCTTCTTTCTTTTGTATTTTAGGGAAGGGTCTACAGAGTATTCAGGGTCTCACTACTAGATCAGACTCACACTGATCCATCTGTTTACAGCCTCCCTAGAGCTGGGATTACAGGTGCATGCCACTACGCCCAGTCACAACTGCCCTCTCAGCATGCCCTGGAGGCAGGGCTGGCACAGCACGCTGGGGGATCAAACCCTGGTCCCTGCTCCTTCTTGCAGCCACTTTAATCTGTTGAGCTATTTGGTCAAGCTCCTCTTTTTGCTATTAGAAATACTGAACATTTTCCTGGTTATTTGTGAGGACATATATTTTCAATTCCTTTGGGTATCCATCTAGAAGGAAGCTACTGAGTAACATGGAAACTCTATGGTTAGCATTTCCAAGAGGCCTAATCTATTTGCCAGAATGAGCGCACTAGTTTACCTGTGCAGTAACAATATGTGAGGGTTGGGCTTTCCATACATTCTTGCTGGCATATGCTGCTACTTGACTTACCTTAGAAATATGCCACTCAAAAGCTCTTTCTATGCAAAAATTGGCATATCTTTGGGATTAGATTTTTCTTTTTTTTCAGAACCGAGGATTGAACTCAGACCCTTGCACTTGTACATTCTGGAAACAAGTCCATAATAATAACGATTTGAAAATAAGTTCTTCTGTCTTGAAGACTGCCCTTCAGATTTTGAAGGTATGTCTTGAAGCTATATATTTCAAAGCCTTTTCATTATGAAATAGTGAAACTTCCCCATATTTTGTTTAGTCAAGAGCTTATGGTATTGTATTTGATGTTTACCTTTATAGTTTCTATTAAGTGTTTAGATCTACAGTTCAACCTGTGATGAATTTTGAGCTAGTATTTGTAGATGGTGTGAAACAGAAATCGAAAATTTTCCCTTTGCATGTGGACATTTCATTTTTTCACACCCTTTATTGAAAAGTTTATATTTTTCCTATTATATTGTCTTGACATCTTGTCAAAAATCAATGCCTAATAAATTTAAGTGCTTACTTTCAGATCTTTTGTTTTACTTACTAATTTATACTTTTTCCCTTATTCCAGTACAATTGTGCCTTCAGATTTTGGGAACTTAAACCTTGAACTCATTTTTCTTTTTAATTCTCTATTGTTTGTCCTTTGCATTTCTACATGAATTGAATGATTTAATTGTGATTTTTAAAACTGGGCAAAGACTATGCGTGGTTGCGCATCATTGTAATCCCAGTGCTCGGGAGGCTGCAAACAGGAGGATCACTACAAGCCCGATCTGTGTAGTGAGACTCTGAAGACCCTAAAAAATACATAAGTAAAGAAACTACAATAAAAGTCAGCAGAAAGTTTTATAGGGGCTGATTTGACTCTGTAGATAATTTTGTGGTTTTTAACATGTTTCATCTCTAATAAGATAATAAGCAATATTTTTTTCTTTTGTTCTTCCTTAGTTTCTTCCAACTATTATTTCTTGTTATATTTCATGTATGAGATTTGTACTCTACTTGCTTTTTCTAATTAACTCACTTTGATATTATGGTGAACTACACTGTGTTTTTTAATTTGATGTTTCAAATGCTCGATATTAATCTATAGAAATATAATTGAATTTTAAAATACTGAACTTAGTTTTCATATCCTCAGTTTTGTTTATTCAATCTAAAACTTTTCTGTGGATTCCTTAGGATTTTTACATAGAAGATCATGACATCAGTGAAAAAATGGCTGTTTTAGTTGATGGACTTCCAGTATGGCCCCTTTTATTTCCTTTCCTTGCCTACTTGCCATTTTGTTATAGGAGACTATTTATATAAAGCAGTGAAATGTTTCTGTCTTGCTCCTCACTTGCGTTCCTTCATCAGGCCATATGACGCTAGGCTGTGTTCGCATGTGCTGATATTTTTGTTGTGCTGAGGAAACTTTCTTTTTTCCTACTCATGGTGTACAATCCCCATCCCCTTCTTGATCCATCAAGCTCATCCTCTCTTATTCGTATTTTCTTCTTTGAATGTTCTGCATTATATTGATTCATTTTGGTAGGTTGGGTCGACCTTTGCATTCTCATGTTAAATTCCAATTGGTCATGGTTTGTTAACTTTTTATCTTTTTCTACATTGGGTTTGATGGTGTTTTGCTGAAGTTGAGGACAGCTATCCCTACAGGAGACACTGGTCTATGGTTTTCTTTTCTTGTGATATCTTTGTGTTCTTTTTCTGCTGAGTCATACATATGCCGAGGCTTCAGAAACTGAGGTAGAGTGCTAAGGAGATAGTTCAGCAGTCTAAGCTTCTGCCTGGCAAGTGCAAGGACCCAACTTTGATTCTCAGTACTACATGCTATGCCAGCCCTGGACCCAGGCATGGTGGTGCACTCCTGTAATCCCAGCTCTGGGGAGGCTGAGATAGGAGAAACACTATGAGACCAAGCTGCATAGCAAGATCTTGTACTAAGTAAGGAAATAAATAAATAATGAGATGGCGAGTATTTATTTCTTCCTTACCTATTTCTTACAATGGTATGTGAAAGACTTATGCTAGAATTCGTCTTTTTAAACATTACTAAAAATCAACTGTCACGTAGCTAGGCCAGGCCCAGGATTCCCTTGTTGAAAAGTTTGCCTTTTGGAACAGAGCTGAAGAGAGGGCTATTTTTGGTTTGTTGTATATTTTTATTTTTCTCTGGGTTCTGCCACTAACAAACCTCCCAGAATTGGCAAAAGACTCAGCCTCTTTCCATCTCCTTCTGAGAAATGAGCATAGCTGTAGCAGTCTCCTCTTGCCATCGCAGCAAAGACAGAAGCTATTGCACACACGCAAAAATAGTACCATGTGGTCCGGCCAGATAGCTCAGCGGACTAAAAGTGCCTGCTTTGGCAGACACAGGAGCTGTGCTGGCCCCACCCCTGGGGTGTGCTGAGATGGTAACTGAGACTGGACATGGTGGCTTGTGCCTGTAATCCTAGCTCTTGGGAGACTGAAGACACAGGACCACTACGAATCCGATCTATATAGTTGTAGAGACTGTACCAAATACATAAAAAAAAAAAAACAAGACAGTGCAGTGCAAGGCACAAATAACATGATAATCAACATCACCAATAACCAATATGTTATGTGCAGTTTTTATGTGAAGCGAGTCTAAGACAATGGCAGCAGTAGACTGAGGCAACGCAGGAGCTGAGTCCCCATAAGCTCCGCCTGCTTCCCCTCTGTTCTCGCTGAGACACAGCCTAGTTTTGCTGTCGATATCACACAGCCTACAGACATGAATTTATTCACACTAAAACGAGCATTCCAGTCTGTCTGACACAGATTTCCCATTAAAAATTAGCATACTGACATTATGGTTCAGCCATTCAGAATTGAGTCAGCATCCTTTAATCCTCCTGGGAGACATCAATTCTGGCTATGAAGGCAAAACTGGGTTTCTGGACCCGGTTCCTCCATGCCTGGATCCTGGAGAGGACATCAGTCAGAGACAGTACGCTTCTGTGGTCAGCCAGGGATGTGTGCTCCAAATCCCACCACAAGTTGCTCCGGGAGGCTCCTGCAGACTAAATGCAAAGGTGTGGCACTGCCTCCAGTCCCATGGAACCTGTTGGTCTCCATGTGTTCTGATGCAGACATTGTCCCCTTGTTCTTTCTGAGCATACACGGGCAAGGATCTCTATCTTACAGAAATGCAACTGAATGCTGACATCAGATGGGAACCAAAACTAACATGGATGTATGCAGCCAGTTACCAATAAAGTTGTGTACTTCAAAAAGACAGGTGCAGGTTCTAACTGCATATCTCAGAGGGTTCCCTTGTTTCAACACAGGGTCCTTGCCAATACAATGAATTCAACTGAGGGCCTCATGGAGCGGCCCTTTGCTCCGCTATGACTAGGGGGCTTGCAAGAAAAGAAGAGAGATACATAGGAGAGGAAGCCATGAGCAAACATGGGCACTCAGAGGGAAGACAGCTATGGCCAATGGTGCAGAGACTAGTGCCACACAATTGGAACCCAGAAACATGGAAGATGGCACCTAAACCCAAAGGTAGAGGAAGTAAAAAAAGGGTTCTTGTTGAAAGGTTTCCGAGGATGCACAGCCCTGCTGACATCTTCGTTTTGTCTTTCTATTGTCTACAATAGCAAGGCAATGAATTCTTGTTGTGGTCCTGACTTGGGGCCTTTGTTAGGGCCACAGGTACATAGCCTGTACCCCGCCAGCAGCCATGGAACCCTTTCATTCATGCTGACCTTATCTTTCCTTAGGACCTTATCGTATACCGAATGCGTGGTTGACGTGCTGTTGAAGGAAATCAGTCTTTCCCCTTAGACACTGAACACAAACAAGCAGAGGTATTTTCTGGGCTTCTAGACAGTGGGTGCTAGTTGCTTGATGGAAATGTCTATTTCTAGTATTCATCTATGAGCTCAGAGAAGCTAGCTGCATCTTCTCTCCCAAAGACCCATAGTGATGATTTAATTAGCCAGTCTCTTGCAAATGGATGGGTTAGAGGAAAGGGAATTTAGAAAAAAAATCATTTGTATTAGTTTGTGTCTAGTTGTCCCCCTAAAGCCTCATGTAAGTCACAGGGCAGACACAACTCAAGGAGTGCTGAGTGCTGAGGAGCGGGGCCAGAGGACCAGAGTGGGGCTCCAGGGGTGGGGCCAGAGAGGCACAAACCATTAAACTGACAACACTGCTGCCCCCCAGGTCTGTGGCCTCTCAGAGGTGTAGAGCCCATTGTCCTGGACACAGCAGCATTCCAGCCTGTCTTCCAGACCCTGTAGCGTGGGACGGCAGTGTCTGTGACTGAGGCCAACTGAGGCAGAGAGAGATGTTTGGAGAAGGCAGAAGAACTGACCCTCTCTCCTGAGCAAATAAAGCTCCAAGGTCTTACTACATGATTCAGGCTGCCTTAAACTACGAAACCTCCAGCAACTGTGAGCTAAATAAACCTTTCTTTTCCTCACTTTGAATGCCAGGTGTTTGTCCCGGTATTGAGAGAAGAGCAGCTAATACCTCCTTGTAGCATTTTTATCTGTCTCTTACTGTGTTCTGGTAACCACATGTGCAGCTCTACATCAAGAAAAAGTAGAGTATGCTAAGACGCATCGTTTTATGATACTGGGAAGCAGATTTATAGAGATTCCTGTAGACGCTGAATGCCTGCCCAACATTTAACAATGCTAGGTTGCTAGCATGGCTAGTAGCTAGGTTGCTACTATTTCTTTGTTATTTTGTGGACTTGATCCATACAGCAATGTGAAATTTGTCATGTTAGAGGATCTGGTGTTAGGAAAATGAGTTATGTTGATTACAGTCTCATTAAATATAGTACATGGGAGAAATAGAACCCTTAACTCAGATGTTCCAGTTTGAAGGGACAGGTTATTAGCCAAGAAGTAAACTGGCTGAGTCCACAAATGTATTTATAGAGGGCTGAGCAGCTGTAAAATAAAGGGTGCCATAAATTGTGTATCACTGTTTTCCCCTCTGTGTACAGACAGCACTGTGGCAGGGAGCAGAGCCCAGGGCTATTGGTAGGACTGGTATTTTTTTAAAAACATTATTAGTGCTGCTTTTGAATTAGGTAAGCTCTGAGGAAGCAGAAGCAGGTCTTTCTAACTGGAGACCTCTTGAGCTTGCCAAATGTGTGGTTTTGGAAATCGCCCTCCGTTTGCTGAAACACATTTTTCCCCCTCCAGACTTAGAAACATTAGGCAGAAACGAGAAATGTGTCAGGGTGCAGGAGGCAGATTGGGCACTCTTGTTTTGTTTTCCATTTCTGTTGTGAAATAAAAGCTATAATATGGGCTTCAGGGGTCCTCTGTCATTCCTGGCAGGGGCTCAAGGACAAGGACTGCAGGGCTCAGCATGTTTAGTGGTGGTAGGCATAACAGAGCAGAACCTTGTGGGCTCTACTCACATTGATCCCCACAGAGCTCCAAGAACTCTGGGAGCACCAGATTGGCTGGAAAGCCAGGTGGGCAGAGACATCTCCTAGACAGAACTGGGCCAAAGAGTAGACTGGCCAAGAATATGCTGGATCTTGACCTTGAAGTTCCAGACTTCAGAACCATAGAAATGACTTTTTTCCTCAGTCACCCAGTTGATGTCATTGTGCAGTTGTGTCCTGAGTGGACAAAGACACCCTGATCTTGGGGCAGAGAGGGGACATGGAGGTTGGAGGAGGCCGGAAATCCTAGTTATCTACACCATGGCCAAGTGGACTTTTCAGGTCAGTGCAGGTGCACAGCTTTCAGGGCTGAGCAAACAAGTGCAGAAGCAATGAAAGGGAAGAAGAGACCTGGGGATGAATGCTGACTGCTCTCTCAACTGATCAAGCAAACTGAAGTCAATAAACAGTGTCTGGGATTCCAAAGTCATCAAGTGTGACATGCATGCATAACTTTAATGACAAAGAACCACCGGCACACTGTGTGAGGTTATTGTATCATTCTGGCCAGGTGGTGTGGTGTACGCTATGGAGAACATGCAGATCAGTTAGGGGACTTCTGGTGTACCCCAAAAAGAGAGGAGAAAGTAAGTGTCAAAGACACCCCTATGTTCATGAGACATTTAGTGTGAACCAAGTAGTAGCTTGAGCACTGCAGGGACAAGGATGGTGGCATTTGGTCCTTGCTGTTGGGGCACAGTGTGTTGGGCCTGGGGCACCACTTGACATCAGCTCAAACTCATAGAGTAGAACTTCTTAGGAGGAATACAAAGTGCGGTGGTGGTAAAACCCCAAGGAGAAGGGCAAAGGGCACAGCCAAAGTATGGGTCAACATGGAATGAGTTTTTGTCATTTTTCTGCCAATTTTAAATATGATGCTGGGCAGGAAAAGGATGAATTGGTGGACTTGTGCCGCTTCTGTTCTAGTTGTGGGGATCAGACACATGTGTGTGTGTGTGTGTGTGTGTGCCAGAGATGCCTCAAGTCAAGGTGCACAAGATGAGAAGCATGGGTCATCTGCAAACAGCTGAAAGAAGCCATGGAGGTGGACGGGGAGGACCCAACAGACAGCTCAAAGAGGGTGACCTGGTCACGGTTCCATTTTAAAGCACTGTTTTGTGCCACTCACCTATTATGGAAACAGCCTGCGTTGCTCTGCGCTTAGCTTGTGTATGTGTTGTCCTCTAATGTGTGTGTGTTGCTCTGGTACACGCTGCCCTTATACGTGTTTCATTGGTGCTATTTTGAGTCTCAAGTTGTGTAAGTCAGCAAAACAGAGCTAGATGCATTTCTGGGCACTGCTCTTTCTGAAACCAGGGAGAGCTCTTCTCTCTCAGGAGATGCCAGGCAAGGTCTGCAAATGTGTTTAGTTGTCTTAACTTTTCAGTAGTGGTGACTGGCAGCAAGTGATAGAGGTGGGAGATTTTTGAAATTTCACAGTGGGAACCAAGCCCCACAAAGCCAAACATTAGCTCAATTTTTTTATTTTTATATGCTCAGGACAGGGTCTCACCACACAGATTGGACTCCTAGTGATCCTTCCTATTTTCAGCCTCCCAAGCACGGGGCACATGCTACTGCACCCAGTCTCGTTTGCCATCTCAGCATGCCTCAGGGGTGGGACAGGCATGGCAGGCTGAGGATCGAACCTCTGGCCCCTGTGTCTACCTAGGCAGATGCTTTAATCTGGTGAGTGATCTGGCTGGCCCAAATATTATCTTATCCCCACACCAATGGTACTGCTACACAAAAACTGTCATAGCTAGATGAAAAGGAAATGTCTCAGTTCCTCTACTGTCCTTGCTGGAACAAATACCTGACACTTAAAATTAGAGAAGGAAAGGTTTATTTAACTTACAGTTACTGGAGGTTTCTGTGCACACTCAGCTGGCTGTAAGGCAGAGTGACACATGACAAGGAGCAATCTTTCATGATGGTGGCAAAGAGCAACAGTGAAGGGAGTGGCAGCAGCCCAGGCAGCTAGCCAGCCTCTCTCTCTTACTCACATTGTAATGCAAATTACCTGCCCAGGGCAGGTACAGCGTTCAACCCACAATAATCAATCATAAACTCCAGAAGCTGCCCCATGACTGCATGAAGCTTTGGGGGAACAACTAGACAACCATAACAGGAAGAAAGGTACTTCTCTTAACACAAGAAGCTGTGAGGCCAGGGAAATAGCTGGGTGGCATAAGCACCTGCTTGGCAAGTGCAACATTTTGAGATTGGTCCCTGGTACAAAGAGAAAAAAGAAGAATCTAACAAGTGGCTGGAAGAGAATTAGAGAAGTTTGGGGCCATCTCCATGGGAAATCCTTTAGCAGTGCTAAACCTAGCATGCATTACTGTGAGGAGTGTCCTAAGTGCTTCATCATTGCAAACAGAGTAGTAGGTGTAGATGTGACGTCTCCCTCTTACAATATCGCTCTCACTCATGTAGGCTCAGCTACCTTTACTTCAGTGAAAATGAGGACATGGAGTTGACTTTAATAAGAATTTGACAAGCCTTTCTACCTTAATTAAGGAGGTATTTCTTTGAATTATTTTAAATCAAGAATGGGCTGGGGAGATAGCTCGGTAGTTTTAAGCACCTGCCTGTCAAGCACAAGGACCTGGGTTTGATCCTCAGTACCATATGATATGCAGGCCTCACATTAAGCTGGCCACCAAAACTGGGCATGAGGGTGCATGTCTGAATCCTAGCACTGGGGAGGCCAAGACAGGAGGATGATCACTAAATAAATAAGAGGTTAAAAAAATAGAAATAAAATAAAATCAATATTAATTAACAAAATTGAGTAATTATATGCATAAGCTTTGAGATAGAAAAAAAATCAATAAAACCCAGTAGTTCAAATCCATAGGAAAGACAGAGATCTTTCACATCCCAAGCAAACACACATGAGCCACGATGGGTGTCTACAGGACATGCTAAGCAGAATGCTTTATGCAAGAAAGGATGCATAGAGGTGGAAGTATTTTATGAGAGCAGGAGAAATGAGTGGGAATATGAAGCACATTTAGGTAGAAGTAGAGGTGGGGAAAACGATGAAAGTAGGCGAACAACACACACTAATGGAAGGCTCAGGAGGGGCCCTGCAGCCGGGGTCTGTGAGACAGTTGAGTCATCATGGAGAGAAAGCTGTAAGAAGTGAAGGGCAAGCAATGTCCAGGGGACTCGCTGCATCTGAAATTTAAAACACTAGCCTTTTTTTTTTTTTTTTTGTATTTTAGGGAAGGGTCTACACGTGTTCAGGGTCTCACTACTTGCTCAGACTTGTAGTGATCCTCCTGTTTACAGCCTCCCAAGAGCTGGGATTACAGGCCTACGCCACCACACCCAGTCCCAATTGGCAATTTACTGCACCCCAGAGGTGGGTCCAGCATTTCAGGCCCAGGGATCGAACCCTTGGTCACTGAGCCTGCTTGCAGGCACTTTAATCCTATGACCTATTTAGCCGGCCCTAAACACTATCGTTTTCTGTATCAGTTTTTTTTTTTTTAATTTTTTTTTTTTAACATCTTTGCCTTAACTTCCTATAAGTCTGTCTGTCCTTCCTAACTTGCAAAACATTTTACATTCCATTAGCTCACATTCATGGCTTTCCCAGGAATGCATCAAGGTTGACAAATGGTTGAGGCATCTTCCAACTGCAGAAGCAGTAGGGGTTGCGGAACCAGAGACGCAGGAGAGATGCGCAAGGCTGAAGCACGCTGCTCTCAGGGCGCTGCTGATCCCAGAGGAGGAACTGGCTGAAGCCCAGGGCCCATGAATATGTACCGTCCAGCTGCGCTCAGCCACAAGCAGGCCGTCACTTAGGTTCGTCGCCTGACCCTCAGCACGGCTCTCTGTTATGCCCCAAGTCTAAAGTCAAACAATAGATTGAGAATTCTGTCAAAAGTGTTTGTGTCTGACATACTAGATTTACAAAACATGGTCTGAGAATGTCTGGTCTTTTCCTTGATCTGGGTAATTTTCTTGATTTTTTTCTTTTCTTTTCTTTTTTTTTTTTTTTCCTTTCTGGATTTGATTGAAATTTGATGTCAACTCCTTTAAATAAATAACTTGAAAAGGATACAATTTTTAAAATAACAACAAAACTATTAATTTCATAATTTAATGATCATCCAAAATGGAAAAAAATCCAAAGTTAAAAAAATAAAACTTTCAAGAAATAATACGCTTAAGACAAAGCATTACAAAGTTGGTAATATGATTATGTTTTGGCATTCTAGACTTACAGTGCAATAAACACAAAAGACACTACTTTCTGGCCATAGTATTATGTGAACTACCAAGAAACATATTTAGCATGGAGAAAAATATCAAAATATTTAGAGAGTCGGCAAGATAGCTCAGAGGGAGGGCGGTCAAATAGCTCAGCAGATTAAAGCACCTGCAATCAGTTGCAGGGGCCTGGGGTTCAGATCCCAGGAGGCAGATGACTGTAATCCCAGGTTTTAGGATGCTGTAACAGGCAGATCACTGGGAATCTGATCTAGTAGTGAGACCCTGAATGTAGGACTTTCCCCCTCAAAAAAAAAAAAAAAATTAGCTCAGCAGACTCAGCTCCTATTTAGGCAATCTCAGGGACCAGGGTTTGATCCCTGGCACCACACATGAACTGGTCCTGCCCTGGACAGGCTGAGATGAGCCCCTAGACCTGGTGTGGGGGTGCACGCTTGTACTCCCAGAGCTGGGGAGGCTGAAAACAGGAGTACTACAAGTCCAAGTTGCGTAGTCAGACCCTGTACCAAATACAGAATAAATAACTTATTTATTTATTTATTTATTATCTTATTATGGCCGGCTCAGCCTGCCCTGGGGGTGGGGGTGGTGCAGCATGTGGTGCAGGGGATTGAACCTCGGCCCCTGCAGTTGCCTAAGCTTTCGTAAGCAGGTGTTTTAGACCACTGAACCATCTCGCTGGTCCCCGTAACAATATTTAGTATAAATATAAACCAGAAAATCAGAAGATGTTTTTACTTCCAAACTTAGTTCTTAACCAAATGAAATGTTCATTTGTAAACTATAGTTTCAGAATGTCTTAAGATTTGTAAAAGATATTTGTATCTTTTTCTTCATGAGATTCTCATCATAGTTTTTTAATTTCCAGACTTATTTTTCTGGCGGAGAAACTGAAGATCACATTGTTTCAATAACACATCGCACCAGCTCGGGCTTTCCCTGTTTTAATGCTTCTGAAACAAGATTCCATCATGCAATTAATGCATGAGAAATCATGCTTCAGTGAATTAGCATTATTATATTCACATCAATTATGCATATCCATCTTGTGATTAATGGCGTATTTAAGCCAATGAAATATGCTCAACATAAATTCAACTCTGACTTGAAATTGTGCCTTCCTGCCTTGGAACCCTGTGGTTTCACTTAAGAGTAGTTGAAAGTAAATAAGGCAATGACGAAAACCAGGTCTGGGCACTCTCGGTTTTCAGTTGGATATATAATGCATACATTTAAAATATCCAAATGTGAGTTACTAAGCTTGTGTTTTATATGATATAAAACTTTCATTCTAAAACATTTGTCTTCTTTGTATTTTCTATTGTTTTTCAGGCAAGGGTCTACAGGGTGTTCAGGGTCTTACAATTAGATGGGACTTGTAGTGATCCGCCTGTTCATAGCCTCCCAAGAGCTGGGATTACAAGTGTGCACCACCACGCCCAGTCTCAGTTGTGTCTCAGTGTGCCCCAGGAGTGGTCTGGCACCATAGGCCTGGGTCTGGAACCCTGAGGCCCTGCACCTGCTTGCAGGCACGTTAATCCTGCAAAACTCTTTGCAGCTATTTGGCCAGCCCTTGTATTTTCTAAATGCAGCTTAATTCTATAAACATTCATTAAGAGCACATTTTGTGCGGGGTACAGTTCTCGCCACTATGAAGCCTCTATAGTTACACCCCTTTATGGGGGAGGAGACAGCATAATTTTATAAACTTCCTGCTAGACATGAGACACTATACATCATGGCCTTTTACATACTGGAGCTCACTTAATCTCCATCATGTAGCTGAGTAGACTGAGATTCATAAAGGGATGATTATTTCCCCATGGTCTCATAAATAAAAGTCATTGACCTAGAATTAAACCAAGATTATAGCTCCCTAAACCTATTTTAATTCTACCATCTATAAAGCTACTTCTTCTATTAAAAGATGTATATGATTATATTGGTAGCCAATAAGCAGAAATGAGATAATTTGGCTTGTATTGGAAAGTCAGCAAAAATACTGTCCTTTAATCAGAGAGACATTGCCTCTGCTCTGGAAGAATGCTGTCATCCTGCTGGGGTTACTTCTAGTGGGCGTTCTTGTCTCATAAATGGAGTCTGAAATCAATTACGTGATCAAAATGTTGGTGAGGGAGGTAGGGAGTGAGGGATGATCTCATGATTTTATCTGTTAATACCACCACAGTAAACTTGAAATTTCAGAATTCGCTCATGGCTGTGTTTCCCTCAGACACAGTTCTATCCCCAGAGAGGAAGAAAATCCTTCTTCCTTAAACCCTAAACCAAGGGGAGGTGTTGTATGTCTTGGCAGTAGCTTTTAGTCACATGGAAACTCCAGGAGTTATTATAACCTGGACCTTATAAGCAGGAATAGTCATGGTTATTTCATAATACTGAACAGCTTTCCTAAAGCCATGTATGTAACTCTGTTCCATTCATAAACTCATGACCTTCTGCTTCTGTCTCACTGACCCATGTTTGCACTCGGACCAGAACAGAGCAGTCTGAAACCCGTCAACTGTCAGCCACAACTCGGACAACTTCTTCAGTTTACCCATGAGAGGCTTTTCAGACACTTCATAGGGCTGGGTTACACGCATGTAAATTAGCAGACATCGTGTATTAGTATCTAATTGATGTAGCTATTTTTAAAATTAGTTCATCATGCTTTCAGTATTTTGACAGTATCTTGGTAGGTAGCTCAAGCTGGTCTTGAACTCACTATGTAGCCCAGGCTGGCCTTGAACTCCAGTCAGTCCTCCTGCCTCAGCCTTCTCAGTGTTGGAATAACTGTCATGAGCCACTATGCCTTATTGGCAGCTCTATTTTTAAAAGTTGTCCACATGTTCCGATGTATCTCCTTAATCCCACACCCATAATGACTATTATTATTTTCTCCACTTTACTGTATTTAAGATGACAAATTGCAAATGCAGAGAACTGTATGAATTACTGAAAGTCACACAGATATTAAGTGGAACAATAAAGAGAATATGAGCTGTTTAGCTTTTCCTGTCATTAGGTTCTTGGGTTCAGGGCTGGATAAAGGGCAGGTTGACTTTTTAGGCTTATTTCAGAAGGTTAAGCATGGGTGTGAGGGGCAGCTGGGTGGTGGAGCACTTGAGGCCCTGGCTTTGATTCCCAGCATTTAGAAAAAGACAAACAACAACAACACCCCTCAGCTGAGAATAATATAACTCAACCATGGTGAGCACCAAGGACTGATGTCTCCACTTTTTTTCTAAATACAGGGTAAAAAGAAACCTCCTAGAAATGACTGAGAAGAAATTCACATCTGCGTTCTGCGCTGGACATTAGCACAATGCCTCAAAGATGAAGAAACCGAGAGCTTTCGAAGACTGAAATCTTTGCAGTACCATAAGCCTGGTCATTAGCAAGAAGAATAATGCACTGTCACTGTCTGCTTGCGCCTCAGGCCTGCCATTAACGGGGGAATCCAGTGAACTCATTAAGAGCCTAGGCACTAAAATAAAACTACCTGTCCTCCGAGCCTGCCTTTCCCTGAACTTCTGCTTAATAGCTCTGTGACCCTGGCAAGTTGCTAAACATCTCTAAGCTTCCTTCTCATGAAAGAGTGGAGATCATATCTTATTTGTCTTATAAGTCTGATGTGAAGATTTACTAAGACCGTGCTTCCAAAATTCTTCCGACAGTACCTGGGTCCAAGTTGGGGAAAAGATACCCCTTGTGCCTATTCTAGCTATCTCAGCCTCCACATGCCTGTCTGAAAAATGGGAATTGATGTCACATTCTCGAATGTCATAGTAAGTTTTGTCTAAAAATAATGTCCAAGAGCCATCAAAAAGGATTTTATTTACTTAAAAATGTATTTAGTACAAGATCTACAGGGTCTACAGGATCTCACTACACAGATCAGACTCATAGTGACTCTCCTGTTTTCAGCCTCCCAAGTTCTGGGATTACAGGTGCAAGCCACCACATCCAATCTCATTCATTATCTTGATACTTCCTGGGGTGGGGCTGGCATGGCAAGCTGGGGATGGAACCCTGGTTGCTGCACCTCTGTAAGCAGGTGCTTTAAGCTGCTGAACTACCCAGCCAGCTTGCTACTGATTTTAAAAGCTAGGCAGAAAGAGAAAGAAGCAGCATCTACATTGTCCCTTTAAGCATTTAGTCATCAGGCCTCACACAGATTCTGATCTCCCAGGGCTCACGAGGCAGAGAGGACCACAGACATGCAGAGAAACATTTCTCACATGCGGCCAGTGTTTTCATGGAGATTTTACAAGGGAAGAGATGAGATCATGCCTGGAAGCTTCCTCACATCGGTTTTCATTATGGACTTGTCTCCACTTAATAAAAGGCAAGATTAGCTGTACTGTATCCAGCTTCATGTCATTTAGTCCTGTGCTAGGCTGGGAGGATGGAGTGGGTTATGTTGCCAGGGCATCTCTCTTAGCCTCATGTCTGTGTGTCCCGGAGGACTTCACTCCATTTGTTGGCCTTGCAACTGTTCTGGACCAGTAACTGGACCCATCTGCAGCTCAGCATCTCAGGGTGGACAGATTCCAGCCTTGCCACACCCAAAGCCAGCAGTGCACCTCAGATGCATGAATGAGAGTCTGTTGTTGATTAGTCTGAAACAAAACACACCAAGCAGGTAAAGGGGATGAAAAGCCTCAGCACATTAGCAGATGGTGTGGGCACGGGCAGGTGGGGTGTCTGCCATGTGGCTTTTGAGATGGACTGGCCGGTCCATGGCAGAATGATTTCAGGCATCTTGGAAGATGGTTCTAGATGAGCTTCCATGCAAAAGGAAGCTGAACCTTGAGCTTGTGATTTGAAGATCACATATTTTTCTTATATGAGAAACAAATACAAATACATCAAAAAACAAAACAAAAGACAGATCATAGGAAATGGAGAGAGAAGTTTTGCGGAAGGGAAAAGGACCAAGAGGTGGAAGGAAGAGAGGGAGGAGGGAGAAAAGGGATGAAACAAGAATTAAGATCTGTTTTTTCTTCTTTTTTTGGTGTGTGTGTGTGTGTGTGTGTGTGTGCGCGCGTGTGCGTATGTGCTGACTTTTCATGAGGAATGTTAACTATCAGGTTGTGCAAAGATGGACTATTAAAAGTAGAAGTTAAAAGAAGATCAAAAATAGCACAGTCGGGCCGGGGAGATAGCTCAGGGGCACAAGTTCCTGCCTGGCAAGTGTAAGGTCCTGAGTTCGATCCCTGGTTCTGAAATAAATAAATAAATAAATAAATAAAATTTAAAAATAGCACAGTCTGGACATTGTCATGCATAGCTGTTGCCTCAGCGAGCCAGAAGGCTGAGGTACAAGGGTCAGCACGAAGGCTCTGGGTTTAGCCCCAGGACCACAGCCAACAAACCACTCCTACAACTTTCAGTGACCAATACATTTTATCTGTTCCACTTTCAAAGCGAATTGGGATTGTTGGTGAGACTTTCCTACCCATGCCTTGCTAAAATGCTTTAAAGACAGAGCCCATTTCTATGACCTGTGTTCATGTGGTACGTTAATATTTGATCATGGTGCATACTTAATGAAGCCCACGGAGAAAATGAGGGAATAAATGGATGAAATCACATAGGGATGCAGGAAGAAAGAGTGTGAATTGGCCCCCTGAATGTCCATCAAAGAAAGTTCAGATGAAGGGGGAAGCTGTTGTGATAGGTGTAGCTGGCCCAGGGTTCCCTATCCAAGTTTCCTCATCCAGATAAGGAGAGGCACAAAGCCCTCTGTGCCTCTGGCCCTGTCAGTGAGGAGCTAAGCTCTCAGCCGTCTGCCCCATCCCGTCATTTCTCCCCAGGTCAAGGTCTTCTCTGCCAGCCAGGTACACCAAGGTGTCTCCCGTTAGCATCCTGACTATGTGTCTGCCACCACTCCAAGGTGAGGTTCTGCTCTCTCCCAGACCACCAGGGAAGCTGACTCTAAGCATCTCGGCAGGTCCTTGGTGCTGGTGCAGTGCAGCAGGTTCACCTGTGGGAAGCCAGGGCCTGACTCTGGAGGGAGGAGTGCGTTCGGGCTGTGTCTGGCCGTGGCCATCTGGCGAGATGTTGGCTCCATGAGGTCACTCAGCAGCCAGGAGTCTCCATAACCAATGACCTTGCAGTATGGATACCAACTTCCTGTCTTCACACTGCACCCCAACCTTAAGAGTGTGAGTGTTCCTGGGCCTACACCCACTAGGCTCTTGTGATGTCTCTTTGTGCACCATCCTTTCTGAATCTCCCATTCAGGTGCGCTGCCATGGGAACTCTAACTGCACCAGACATCTGGAACTTAATCACAACTTCATCTCAGCCACAGAACTGCTGTATCCCAGCTGTCTCCACTTCTCTTCTCCTCTTAGGTGCCTAGGTGCCTTCTGTAGTGGGTTCCCAGATAGCTTGGCCCCAAGCATTGAAGTCCTCACCTCCAAAATGGAATTCCTACTATGGGTTGTCTTAGGTAAGAACAAAGAGAATCCCTATAGAGCACTGGGTTTGGGGGAGTAAATAAAGGATAACAGACGCATTTCTGCTTCGAAAAGGGCATTGTAGTGTGGTGCTCCACGCACAGCCATGTCTACAGCAACACACCTCATCATAGCTAAATCTTGGATGCACTCTATACAGGCACAACAGAAGACTGGGTAAAGAAAGCAGGATTTATGCACAAGAGAGTGCTATTCTGGCGTAAAGAAGGAGAAATCTGAGTCATTTGTAGGAGGATGGATATATCCTGAGATATATCCTGAGACAGTGACGCAAAAAGTGAAATACATTCAGATATACAAGCTTAAATATCACCTTTTTTTATTCTACCTGAGAAATACAAAGTATAAGTCAATCAACAAGCAAAATAAAAGATAGACAATATGAATGGAGAGCTAGATCTGTGGCTAATGCAGAGGGGGTCAAGAGTTGGAGGAAAGGAGAGGGTGAAAGGAAAAGGGGTGGGAAAAGCAATAAGAGGCCACATCCAGGCACTGACTCCCACAGTGCATGGGTGTAGGATGTGCTACCAGTGTGTCTAAGAGAGGGCACCTGGAATGACCCCCTTCTTCTGCTCCAGTCCTAAGCAAAGCTATGATCCATTTTCTATCCTGATCAGGACCCTATGACAATCAAAGTCAAAGATGAGGGCATACTTTAAAAAAAAAAAAAGTCTAAGATTCAGTCCATGGGAGGACCAGCAGTGTCTCCAACATGATTTGCCCCCAGATTATAGAAAGAAACAGAAGAGCTTTGTTCAACGCTTACTCTGAGACGTATGATTTGGGCAGACTGAATGAGGGATTACACAGCTTTCTAGAGAACTGGATCAAACACAACAAAAGGCCCACTGATAGCATCTTGTCAATTCACTCAGCCGGGGTTATCTGAGAAATATGGTATTTAATTAGCGTCTACTCTCTGTTTTTTAGAAATATGGAGGGGGAGAATGCTTGACAGTAGACATACAACAAAGGGTGTGTTGCCTTTGGCCCCACCGCACTTCCTTTTCAGGGCAGAGTGATTAGAAGTTGATTAGAAGTTAGTAGGACAGAAGCATCCAGACCACAAAAAGAGGGAGTTGGGGACTTCTTGAAGGTGTGAATGATCCATGTGCCTAAGCTGAGCAAAGACATATTCCTTCCTTGTTACCCTGAGGGGCAAGGCTCGATGTGAGTTGTTCACCTTGCTTTGATTCTTGTTTTGCACTCATGGAACTTGGTGCCTTACAGCTGCTGAGAACATGCAGGCACAAGGGAGAGCAAGCTATTGTACTTGTGAGGTCCTTGACCAATAAGCAGTCAATAGTCTTGGGCTGATTTAAGTATGTGTCCTCATCTTCACTCATGGTGGAAGGGAATGCAAACTGGTACAACCTTCGTGGAATGCAAACTGGTACAACCTTCATGGACGTCAGTCTGGAGATTCCCCTGAGAACTAAAATGAGAAATCCGATTTGACTCAGCTATTCCCCTTCTGGGTATCTTCCAAAAAGAGGTAAAGACATGTTGCCGTGATCCATGTGCACCTGCATTTGTAGCAGCATAGCTCTTAATAGCTGAGCCTTGGAAGTGTCCTGTATGCCATCGACAGGCAAACAGATAAGGAAAATGCGCTGGCTCTATATAGTGGAATACTACCCAGCTGTAAAGAAGGACACATTCGGAACACTTGTAGAAAAATGGGTGCATTTGGAAAATACAATATCGAGTGAAGCACAACAGAAACACAAGCTTAAGCACCACGTCCTACCTTTCATCTGAATGAGACAAAGTACAGCAAAACAGAACAATAAAATGATCAGAAAGGACTAAAAAGGTTAAAATCCCCACATTAAAGACAAAGTAGCTTGGGGAAAAGAGTTGGATGAGCTGCTACTTTCCATGGGTCAAAAATATTATTTAGGGAGAACAAAGGCAAGATGTAGCTTTGAGGGAGTGCCGATCCCCTACTTCCTGGCGTCACAGCGAGTCTTTGACAGGCAAAGTGGTTCTGTACCCTGACATGGCTGCATCACGAAGTGGAAGGCAGGTGGCCCACAGTGCCTGGGCAGCAACAGTGCTGGGCTGAGAGGATCACTGAGCAGCCTTTTTTTTCCTTTTTATTTTTTTATTTTTTATTTTTTTGTATTTTTGGCACAGGCTCTTGCTACGCAGTTCAGGCTGGCATTAAATTCACTTTGTAGTCCAGGCTGGACTCAAACTCGAAAGGAGCCTCTGCCTCCCAAGTGCTAGGATTACAGGTGTGCGTTAGAATTACCGGAGCCCAGCCTGAGCTCCATTCTTCATGTCTGCATCCCCTAGACCTTGTCCTCACAGCTTAACTGACCCAAATGGCTTCCTCACCCCAGACCGATGTAGAGCTCTTCAGTTTATATCCCACCCGCAGTGCCCTTTCCAGTTCTTCAGGGTCTGGGAGGATCCAGCTGTGGGGAAGAAGTTTGGGGGCGCATTGGCCATAGCTGCAGGAGGAGCCTTTCTGGCCCACCAGGCCTCAGCACACCTGCAGTCTTTTCCATGGGAGCTGAAGGCAGCTGTAGACCCCAAGGATGCAGCCTCCTGAACTCAGGGCCCACAGCACCATCCCTTATAATTTTCTTCATTCCCTGCAGTTCTGAGGACTGAACTCAAGGTCCTCACACTGCCCTGCATCTCCAGCCCTTTCTTTCATGTTTTGTGTTGAAACCCAAATCTCAATCAGTCCCAATGGTATCCAGGCTGGACTGGAACTTGCAACCTTCTGTCTCGGCCTCCCAAGTACCGGGATTACAAATGGAACACCCCGTCCTGTTGAATTTTATCTCAGTAAAACCAGTGGAGGTTTCTAACAGATTGGACAGCAGTGGAAAGGAATCCCAAAGGGCAGAAGGTTCACAAATCCACCTGCCTCCATAAGGAGAGTTAGCGACAGGAAAGGAAGGACAAAGAGTTAGAAATTAAGTGCTGAATTTCCTAATCTCTCAACCATGACTGGAGGAGGATTCTAGAACCTCCCACTCACTAAATAAATCTGTCTCCATACTAAGTACTGTACTTGCTTTGTGACTATTTTAACCCACATGTTAAATACTGTATGGACACATGAGAATCAAATGCATGTGGATCTATGTAACAGGGGA
>PVKN010005081.1:0-31744 GCA_004027915.1 Capromys pilorides
ATTCCAGAAATTTGATGCGAGAATAGAATATTAAAAACCACTAAAAAAAAAAAAAATGACCTATGAAGGAAATCCGATCACAATCACCGCTAACTTCTGAACACAAACCCTTAAATCAAAAATAGCTTTAAGTATTTTAAGCCCTAAAAGAAAATAACCTCCAACCTAGACTGATAGATCTTAGAAAACTAAGTCATTTACTTCCCTTTTTTCCCTTCCCTTCTCCTCCTTTCCCTTCCTTTTCTTTTTTGCTTTTTGAGACAGGGTTCACTATGTAGTTCAGGCTAGGCTTGAACTCATTTATAGCCCAGGCTGGCCTTGAACTTGCAGCAATCCTTCTGCTTCAGATTCCTGAGTGCTGGGATTACAGGACTGAACCCCAACAAAATGAATTCATTAAGATAAACAATTACACAGAGAAACAAAAAAAAAAAAAAAAAAGAGCCAATTACAGGAAAATAACATGACATGGATAAGTCAATGCATATCAGTTGTAACCATCAAAGTTAATGGTCTCATAAAAGTAGTCCTATGAGGAAAACTTATAGTAGTAAGACCCCATATGAGCAAAACAGAGCAAGCTCAAATAAACTTAATGCTGAACCTCAAAATTTAGAAAAAGAACAGCAAGTCAAGCCCAAAGCTCATATAAGGTAGGAAATTATAAAGATCAGAATAGCTCTCTGGCTGGGGAGATAGCTCAATGGTGTAAGCACCTGCTTGGCAAGTACAAGGCCCGGGGTACAACCCCTGGTACCACATGCCATGCTGGCATATGCATATCAATAAATGCAACATTTGCATATGTTGATTTGCATCCATCTGATTATCCTAATTCAACACCATACAAAAATTTGTGAGATACCAGGAATTCAACAGCATCATACATAAAAATTTTTAATATCTTTGGCAGAGTAGAAAACAATGATGCTGGCTGGTTGGGCTTAGCATCCCTGGAAAAAACTAATGAAGGAAAATAATGAGCTCAAAACATCCACAGGAAGTCTAAAATGTTCTAGTTGTGAGAGAAAATCAATAAAAGACAATGAGAAGAGGCTGGGGAGATAGCTCCATGGCACAAATGCCTGCCTGCAAAGTGCGAGGTCATGAGTTCGAACCCGGTCCCACAAAGAAAAAGAGCAAATAAATAAATAAAGACAATGAGGAACTCAAAGATTCAAATTCCCAGCTACAGACACAAATATTGCAACATTTTGCATTGTGTTCCAAAAGATAATCTCTCTTGTGTTTGTTTCCCCCCGCCCCCTTTTTGAGACAGGGTCTCACCATGCAGTTCAGACTGTCCTTGAGCTCACTTTCCAGGCTGGTCTCAAACTCGCACTGATCCTCCTGCCTCAGACTCCTAAGTGCTAGGATTACAGGTGTACACCACTGTGCCCACACCACCATGCCCAGCTCAAAACATAATCTCTTTTAGAGACAAGACTGAGACTGCAGAAACCCAAACACACTTCCTCATAATTAGACTGCTGAACTACAACATTGTGCACATCCAACCTTATGGCTCAGGAAATCTGATCAGATAATACTTGGGTCATAATAAGGTACTCAGGTTGCATGGTGACCTGGTCACCCTCACTTTAGTTCCCACTAAGCCAAGGAGCAGGCCAAGAGCTTCAAATACCCTTCAAGGCTTCAATGTCCGCTACAGTGTTTCCTGGTATTTTCAGGATACCTTTCCCAGCATGCACCTATGATCTTATGGGGTATACCATCTGATCAGTTGTCAGAGAAAGAGAAGTCTAGGGCCTGGTTTATGAATGGCTCTGTAAGTTATGTAGGCACCACCTACAAGCGGACAGCTGTAGCATTACACCCGCTTTCTGGGATGTTCCTGAAGGACAGAGGTGAGGGAAAATTGTGATAGTGGGCAGAACGTTGAGCACTGCACTTGGAGATTTGCAGAGGTGTAATGACATATTTTGCCTGAAGGAGAAATGGCCAGATGTGTGGCTGTATAATCATTCATGGGCTATAGCCAATGGTCTGGTTGAATGGGCAGGAATTTGGAAGGTACATAACTGGAAAACTGGAGACAGATATTTTGGGAAGAGGTATGTGGAAAGACCACTACATATGGGCAAAGGATGTAAAACAATTTTGTTTGTCATGTGAATGCTCCTCAAAAGGTAATATCCACAGAAAAGGACTTTAATAATCATGTGGGTAAAGATGACCCACTCTGTGGACAGTGGCCAAAATCCCACTTTAGCCATCCTTATCTTGCCCAATGGGCCCATAACAGAATGGTCATGGTGGCAGGGATGGAGGCTATGCATGGGCTCAGCAACATGGATTCTCACTCACCAAGACTGATCTGGCCACAGACTCTGCTGAATGCCCAAAAGGCCAGCAGCAGAGGTCAACACCAAGTACTCCATATGGCACTATCTCAGTTATTTTTCATTTGTTGCTGGAACAAAATACCAAACACCCAAAATTAAGAAAGGAAAGGTTTATTTATTTAGCTCAGTTTCTGGAGGTTTCACTCTATACTTGGCTAGCTCGCAGGCAGGGTGGCACATGGCAGAGGGCAACAGTTAATGGCAGCAGAAAACAGTGAAGAGCAAAGGGAAGGGCAGCAGCTGCTTTCCCCTCCTTGTATTATAAACAAACTAACCTGGGGCTGGAGGTGTAGAACTCACACAATGTTCATGCCTCCTGTTGCAGAGGATGAGCATGTTTACAAACTAAGAATCCTGGTTCTCTGCTGAGTCAATTAAACTTCTAAACTTCTCAAGTTGACACAACGTATTAACCAGTATAGGCATCATTCCCAAGGTGATCTACCATCTGTGCCCTGGTAGCAGGCTGATTATATTGCATCACTTAAATCATGGAAGGGACAGTGCTTTGTCCTCACTGGTAGACACATGTATTCTGGATATGGCTTTACCTTCATTGCAAGTAATGCTTCTGGCAAAACTGTGAGTCCACCATCCAAGGACTCAGAGAACATCTTATTTACCATCCTGGAATTCCACATAGCATTGTGTCTGACCAAGGAACACATTTTCCAGCCAAAGAAGTGGTGCTCGTAGAAAAGCAGCTGGATTGATAGAATGGTGGAATGGTCTTGTGAAGACACAAGAGCTTGTAGCAACAGTTCACAGGGCTGGGTAAGATATTTCAAAAGGGTGGTATACTTGGAGTCAGCATCCACTATATGGGGCTGTGTCTCCCATGGCCTACATTCACAGATCCAGGAATCAGGGGTGAAAGTAAGAATAGTACAACTCACCATTACCCCCAGTAATTCAAAGCAAAATTTTTGCTTCCTATTCCTGTAATCTTATGTTTTGCTGGCTTGGAAGTCTCAGTTGAAGAGAAGGGAAAGTTATGCAATGATACCATTGCACTAAAAGCTAAGACTTCCCTCTAGTAATTTTGGTCTCATCAAGCCTCTGAGGAAACAAGCTAGATGGGGACTAACAGTGTTGCCAGGAGTGACTGACCCAGCCTATAATGGAGAAATTGGACTACTATTCTACAACATAAGAAGAATATACGACGTGGGAGACCTCTTAGGGAGCCTCTTGGTATTACCATGCCCTGTTATTAATGTCAATGAGAAACTACAATAGCCTAATACAGGCACAACGACGAATGGTTCAGAGCCTTCAGGAACAAAGGTATGGGTCACTCCACCAGAGAACAAATCAACACTTGCTGAGGTGCTTGTTTTGAAAGCCAAGGGAATATAGCATGGGTAGTGGAAGAAGGTACTTCTAAAAACCAGTTAAACTCCATGATCAGCTATAGAAAAGAAGACTATAATTATACCATTTTTCCCAATACATTTCTAATGTAGTACAATTGATACACTTCATAGTTTTTAAAGATTGTTAAGCCTGTGTGATAATGCTCAAGTTATGAAGTGATAAGAATGAGCACTCCCCAAAGAAAACTTACCTTCTATTCTGGCTAGAGAATTAGTGTTCCCATTTACATACAGGATAATTATAACATGAAGGTGTAACTGTCCATGTGTCTTTGTATCTGAAGACTAGTTTAAAGAACTGAGTCTGGTTGCCAAATTGACAAGGGGTGGATTGTAATGGCCGATTATGTCATCTTGTGAAGTTTAGAAGCTTAACTAAGTTAGCTCAGAATTCTACACCCTAGGGTGGAGAGAACTCATCCTGGGGCTGCTTGTCACTTGGACAGTGTAAAGGGAAAATAAAGAAGGACCGACTAGCTTCTTCGGAAGAGCTCCAGTGTTTGGATTCAGCTTGGACATCATCTGGCTATTAATGTACTCTTCAGCCTGGTGGCACAGATACTTCAGCCCACTGGTGCACGGTTGCTAGCAGACCACTGGACTTTGGACCTTCCCAGTGCAGATCCTTGATATAGACCTGCATGAGACATTGTCATGGGCTCTTGGTCTCCAGTGGAGCTCATGCAGGACAGTATTGCATGATCAGATCCCCACCTAGATTCTTTGGGTCTCTAGTATATGGACATATCACTCACATTCTTCCACATTTGACTTTTTGGGTGAATATTATAAAATAATCTTGTAAGTTATATATTCTGTATTAAATCTGTTCCCTTGAAAACCCTGATCAAAAAAAGGACACAATGTGGGTAAAATTTACCTATTTACATGTTGACATACATGCACATCCCTTGCTATTTGTTGTACCAAGTGGGTGAATGGAAAGATTGCTTCCCATATTCTCTCAATGTAACTACTGAGGCAGAGCTGGCTACCATTAGGCTAAAGTACATATTTCTATTAGGAAAATATGGACAGGGTGTATTATACCCACCATAATGCTCCTTGAGCTAGGAAACAGGGCAATCAATCTTCTGCAAATAAGAAAAGGACTAAAAGATGAAGAGAGGGAGAAAAAACTTTAAAAAAAAAAAAAAAAAAAAAAAAAAAAAAAAAAAAAAAAAAAAAAACCACAAAAAAAAAAAAAAAAAAAAAAAAAAAAAAAAAAAAAAAAAAAAAAAAAAAAAAAAAAAAAAAAAAAAAAAAAAAAAAAAAAAAAAAAAAAAAAAAAAATTAAAACATACACATGTACCTGCTCCCCACAGTAAATGTAATCATGGTATACTGAAAACATGCAAACATAAAAATTTTAAAAATTAAAAAAAAATTAACTGGAACAGCAGCCTTATACATAGAACCAAAAATTAGAAATCACCCAGATGTCCTTCAACACACGAACAATTAAAAACAAAACTCATATGTTCATACTATGATATTTTGCTCAGTAATAAAAATGAAAAAACACAACTAAAAACAACTTGGATAAATCTCTAGAAAATCCTGTTAAGCAAACAAAGAATTCAACCCCAAAAGGTTATATGCTATATAATTATACACATGTAACATTTTTTCAAATCACAAAACTGTGGAAATGAAAAACAGATTGTTGGTTATCAACCACTAAGCAGGAAGGTCAGGGGATATGGCTATAAAAGGCAATATGAACAATCTTTGCAGAGATCAAAATGTATCTTTCAGTACAATATCCTCTTTGTGATACTATAGATACTTTGGTCTTGCCAGATGCACCCAATGGGGGAAACTGGATCAATACAGACAAGATCTCCTTCTGTTATTACAACTGTATAGAAATTGAATCTACAATTTTCTGCAAATTAAAAGCTTAAGTCTTTTAACAAAGATGGTGCATTGTTAATTCTGGGAATAGCATTTTGCAGCTTCTAAACAACAGCAGATATGAAAATAGGTCATTCAGACTTTTGGTGTTTGTCTTTTGAAATGAAAGTCTTACTTTCAAGCCAGGCATGGTGACACACACTTGTAATCCCAGCACTTGGGAGGCTGAGGCAGGAGGATCAGTGCGAGTTCGAGACCAGCCTGGGCTACAAAAGTGAGCTCAAGGCCAGCCTGACTGCATAGCAAGACTCTGTCTCAAAAAGACAAACAAACAAATAAACAAAAAAATCATTCAAATACCATATCTTACTTTGAACCACACTGACAAGTTAATGTATTACAGAAAAAAGTCTTTCAGCAGCCAAAAAAAATCACTTCAAAGAGGGCAATATGGCACACTTTTAATTCCAGCACTGAGGAGGCTGAGGCACAAGGATGACTGCAAGTTCAAGGCTAGCCTGGGCTCCACAGTAAGTTCAAGATCAGCCTGAACTACATAGCAAGATCTTGTCTCAAAAAATAAATACATGCTTGCATGCATGCATACATACATACATACAATATAGGGCCGGTGAGATAGTTCAGTAGACTAAATGCCTGTTTAGCAGGGACCGGAGTTTGATCCCCAGTTCCACATGCCACGCTGGCCCCAACCCCAGGTGCGCTGAGCTGGCCACAGCACCTGTAATCCCAGTGCTGGAGAGGCTGAAAATAGGAGGATCACTATGAGTCTGAATTATGTAGTGAGACCCTGTATCAAATATATAAAATTATTAATTAAAAAAAAATACATATATACACACACACATAGTCACGAGTACATTTTAACTTAACATTAAGTGGTGGGCTCCTCATTAACAGGATTTTTTTTTTTTTTTTTTTTTTTTGGTCTTTTTGAGACAGGGTCTCGCTGTACAGTTCAGGCTGGCCTTGAGCTCACTTTTATAGCCCAGGCTGGTCTCGAACTCACACTGATCCTCCTGCTTCAGCCTCCCAAGTGCTAGGATTACAGGTGTGTGCTACCACACTGGCCCAACGGTACAATATTCAATCTACAATTATTATTATAGTCATTTAGTTCCCTTTGAACCCAGTTGTCTATCAATCATTCTAAGCTCCTGGCTAGGCTGAATATTTTTAATATGGTTATTTTCTCCTTTTAGAAAATCCAATTTATGAACAGATTTATTCCCAACCAATGTAATAGTTAAGCAAAAGATGTTTTACTTTTCAAAGAACTTCTATATAATATGTTTCTACAGAACATTTTAAGGGATTTTTTTTTTTTTTTATTAAAACTCAACTTAGCCCTTCCTTCTCAAAACCTCGTCTACATAACCCTCCTATGGGACCAAATAACTTCTAATTTCACACAAGAGCCGAAGATGTACTTAATCAGGAACAAGACAAGGATGTTTGCTGTCACCACTCTTTTTCAGTATAGTTCTGGAAACATTAGCCACAGCAATTAGAAACAAAGAAAAGGAATAATGATTGAAAAAGAAGACATAAAATGATCACTATTTGAAGATGACAAGATACTGTGCACAGAAGAACCCAAACACTCCACTAAGACACTTGTAGATTTAATAACTAAATTTAGTAGCATAAGAGGATACAAAGTTAACACTGAAAAATCAATAGTATTTCTACACACAAACAACAGATACACTGAGAGAGAAATTATGGAAACCATACATTTCACAATACCATCCCCCTCAAAAAAATACCACCCCCCAAAATGAAATACTCAGGAATCAATCTCACAAAGTAAAAGATTTATACAGCGAAAATTATAGTACTCTGAAAAAAGAAATCTAAGAGGATTTCAGAAAATGGAAAGACATTCCTTGATCATAAACGAGAAGAACGAACATTGTGAAAATGGTCATACTCCCAAAACTGTCATACAGATTCACTGCAATCCCAATTAAAATATCATTAGTATACATCATAGATCTAGAAAACAAATTCCTAAAATTCATCTGGAAACAGAAGAGACCTAGATTAGCAAAATCAATCCTGAGCAACAGAGGAAAGGCAGAAGGCATCACAATCCCTGATTTGAAATTATACTGCAAAGCTACTGTGATTCAGCATGTTACTGGCCAAATACACACACAGACACACACACACACACACACACACACACACACACACACAGACCTGAGGATCAATAGATCAGCTTAGAAGATGTAAACACAAGCACACTCAGCTACCTTATCTTTGACAAAGGGGCCAAATATGTTCATTGGAAAAAAAGATAGTCTCTCTAATAAATGGTGCTGGAAAAACTGTCTTTCCACATGCCAAAGGTTTAAAATAGACCCATGCCTATCACCATGCACAAAATTACATTCAAAATGGATCAAAGATTTAAATATTAAAACTGAAACACTACATCTTCTGGAAGAGAACAGAAGTAGAAACCTTAAGGACATAGGGGTAGGTAAAGAGTACTTGAACAAAAATCAAACTGCATGGAAAATAGTTCAAAGAACCAACAATTGGAATCTCATCTTTTTGAAAAGTTTCTGCACATTAAAAGAAATCACCAACACAGTAAAAAAGCCCACCAAGTGGGAGACAATTATAGCAGACTGTCCTTCAGACGAAGGATTCCTATCTAGAACATAAAAAGAATTTAAAAAGTCAGGCCTCCAAAATTCAAAGATCCAGTTCAAAAATGGGCAACTGAGATGAACATACATCTCACAAATGAAGACATATGAATGGCAAATAAATATATGAAAAAATGTTCAACATCATTGTTCATTCAAGAGATGCAAATTAAAACAATGCTGAGATACCATGTTAGGCCGGAAAGAATGGCTATCGTCAAGAAGTCAAGCAATAACAAATGCTGGAGAGCTGTGAGGAAAAAGGAACCCTTCTCCACTGTTGGTGGGAGTGCAGGCTGGGACAATCACTGGAAATCTGTATGGAGATTCCTCAAAAGCTAGGACTTCAGGTCCCACTCAAGCCAACTGCTTCACTCCTGGGTATTTTTACAGAAAAACCAAAAGCCTCATAGCACAACGATATAAGTGCACCCATGTTTATAGCAGCACAACTGTCATAGCTCAATCTTGGAAACAACCCAAACGGCCATCAGGTGAGGAATGGACAAAAAAGATACAGTATTTTTATACAATGGAGTATTATTCAGCTATAAAAAAGATAAATTTGAGGCTTTTGTAGATAAATGGGTGCAGCTAGAGACTATATTGGTAAGTGAAATACACCAGATCCACATGTACAAACATTGTATTATCTTGCTTATGCAAGAACCAGAAAAAGTAATGAAAATCTAAAAGGTACAACAGATACTGTGAAAGGGAAAGACACTGTCTAATGAGAAGGAAAAACTGGGATGAGGAAAAGGACAAATGAAAAAAGGAAAAATACAGATAGAGAGATAGATAGATAGATAGACAGACAGACAGACAGATAGGCAGGCCCTCCAGGCTCAGTCTATCTATACATATAGATACATAGATATATAGATATATAGATATACAGATATATAGATAAATACAGGATAGTTTGGATAATTGTATTGTTGATTTCTGCTGGTCTTTTGAAAGGAACAGTTAATGTTTAAAATTTTTTGTTTATACTCTGATTTTTTTTTCCTCTTTTGAATTTCTTGTAATTTCTTTGTTGTTTTGTTTTCTTTAAACTAATCATACATGTTTATATTCGATAATCTGAACAACTAATTTAAAGATAGCAACTTTTTTATAGCAACCATTGTTGAATTTCTATTACTTTGCTTACTGAAATCTTATATTGTTTCTAATGGCTTTTTTCTATCACTATTTTGTGGTCTTTAAAATGTAAAAAAAAAAGAGCTGAAGGCTTAGTCATGTGACCTGCTGGGCACAAGTGGTCCTGTCTCCTGGCTCCTAAACTATTGGTCTTGCCCAAGTCCATCATTTCTGCTAGTCCACTTCACACAATTATGTTTTTCATGGAATTCTTTTCTTTTTTTTTTTTGCAGAGCCGGGCATTGAACTCAGGCCCTTGCACTTGCCAGGGAAGCACTTTTTCCACTGAGCTATCTCCCCAGTCCCCTATGGAATTCTTTTCTATTTAGACTTGTATTACACAAAACTTGTTAAGTCAACCAGAACTCTGCAAGTCACAGCTATCGTGCAATCCAGAGACAAAGGTATTTGGGAGAGATGCTTTAGAATACTGATGAGCAACATTCAGGTCTGTCTACATGTAGTTAGGGGAAGATGGGCACTCCAGGCTTGGCCTAGCTGCATTCTCCTTACAGCTGTCACTCAGTGGATGTTCAACTTCACAAGTTATCTTACTTAACTATACCTTGATTTGCCTATTTTCAGCAAAATGACAAGAAAACAACAGCATGAGACAATACAGTTATGCTCAAAACAATGAGGTATAAATTACATATGTGGCTGTATGATTACTAAAACCAATCTAGAATCATCTTTCTTTGGGGTTCAAATTCTTCTCATTATCTATAAGCTCTCTGCATAAGAAGGGGAAGTTTACTTCCTCTGTTAAGAGATTAACTGATTTGCCTGAAGTCACAAACTTGCCCTGTGTCCCATCTACTTTTAAATCTTTGTACTGTTCCCTGGTACCACACTGCTATTTCTAATCATTAGGGATGGGGTAGAGAAACACCTTAATTATCAAGTCCAGTAAACCAGTTCTTCAACATAAGCACTAATGACGTTTGGACACAAGATTCTTTATTGCTGGGGTTGATCTGTGTGTTGTAGGACACCTAGAAGCATCCTTGGGGCTCCATTCACTAGATGCTAGCAGCAACACTACCTCATTGTGACAACAAAAAAATGTCTCCAGCTGGCTATGGTGGCACATGCCAGTAATCCCAGCACTCTCATCCCAGTACTTACGAGGCTGAGGCAAGGGGGATCACTGGATCACTGCAAGTTCAAGACCAGTCTTGGCTACATAGCAAGACCCTGTCTCAAAAACAAACAAACAAAACTTTACTTCAAGAATAAAACTTAAAGTCACCACCTTCATCCTGTTGAGACAGATATAGATCCAGAAAGTCTCCAGTCATAAATTTCCAGGGAAGTATCTGATCTAAACTCTCCTGAGCCTCATCACACTCAGCTCTTCCAACTTCAAGCCACTAAAGCTACTTCACTCAAGCTCTTCCTGTTTGGACGCCAGGCTCCTTCAGAGCAAGAGCAAGCAGATTTTCACATTTATACTCCTCCTAATGAGGCTCAATAAACGTTTTCTGAATGAAAGGTCTTCAGACAAAAGGCCTACCCCCAGCAGCCACCAAAGCCCACTCAAGGGGAGATGTTTAGGCAAGCAGAGAGAGTGATGTTTGCATGCGATGTCAAGTTTACTAGCTACATTCAAGAGTTTTTCCAAACTTTCACAATCTAAGTAAGGAAGAGGCAGAAAGTGATAACAGGCTGCCCAATCTAGTAGCTACATCTTCAAACTACCAAGGATGTGCTTGACTGTGACCACAGAATATGTATCAGCTGTCAGAGGCTACATTTATTTGTGTATTTCTCATGCAGGTCTGCTTCACAGGTCTGCATTGGAAAGGCCCAAAGGTTAGTGGTGGAAGCTATAAAGTCTATGCCAGTCAGATGAAGGATCTGTGCCACCTGAAAGAAGGATCTGAACTAGCGCCAGGAACCAAAGCTCCCCTGAACAGTACCACAGCAACAGTGAGGTTCTCAGCTCCTCCAGTGATGAGGAAAAGCTGACACTCCATCAAGAAAGCCAACATGACACATTTCTCCATGAGGCTGAGCCATGTACCACCTTTCACTCTGGAGCCAGGAAGCAACGCTCAAGATGATGGCCACAGCTTCCTCAAAATGCACTGTAGCCATTCCCAGAGAGAAAACAAGGTCCCAATCTGCTCCAGCAACAAAAACAGCCTGGATCATCAGGAAATCAGGATAACAAGGTCGTCCAGCAGAACAGCCCAAAAGAACAAGCGTGCTCCTACAGCTTTCCTAACAATCTCTCAACAGCTTTTCCACTTCTGCCTTTTACATTGCTGGCAATAATCCTCAGGCTGGCCTCCCACACCCAGCATCACAGTAACTCAGTTCAGCAGGGTGTAACAAGCTGATCACCAGTTAGCAATCCAGTACACCCTCATATACTAATGAAACAAGGCAAACAATATCTCACTTGGGGCTCCGCATAAATCACCAACATATGTGCCAACCACTATGATTCCCTGAGGTATTAGACATCCTTTAAAGAAAATGCCAAGTGGCCAAGTCGTATTCTTGGAAAAAATGAGACTCATATACAGCAATGAAAAGATGTTCCACAAACAGTGGAAGCAGGAAAAGAAAGCACACTTTAGAACCCTACATATTAGACTGGAGACAAGCAAGAGATAAACTCTGAAATGCAATGATAGGCATACTTCTGTTAGAAAACTAAGGTTTCTGTTTCCATCCCTCTGAAGAAAAAAAAAAGAATGTAACTAGTATACACAGAGAGCAGAAGCCCTTTTATCATGTCCAGCAATGGGCAGACTCCAGGAAATATGGAGTTGAAGAATGTTACAGAGCAGAACAATCAAGCAGTCACTTTTCCCAAGGTCAGAGTTATAGGAAACAGACACTGACCGGGGAAAAAACCATTTAGTGGTCCCTCCTTAACTTCCTAGGTATTTTCAAGTAGCAGAAGGAAAGCTGAATCATTTAACTACTGTCACCAGTTTCTCATCACTGAACATGGCACCTGGTTCTTTCTTTCCTAACCTTCTACCTCCATCAATGACATCACACACACACACACACACACACACCCCTCATACACAATCAATTACCATTAAAGACAGGCAGAAATGTAACCATCCAAAAAATGCATTCAGTTGATGAAAACAGGCTAGCCACCTAATACAGATGCCAGGGCAAAATTAAACATGTCAGCCTGATCCACGAAGCTTCTAGGGCTAGCCACAATACCTCTCCTTAAATTTACAGGCAGGTTTATCCTTTAAAAACAGGTTGGAGCTAGGCGTGGTGGCTCATGCCTGTAATCTCAGCACTTGGGAGGCTAACGCACGAGAGGATCAGTGTGAGTTCGAGACCAGCCTGGGCTACAAAAGTGAGCTCAAGGCCATCCTGAACTGCACAGTGAGACCCTGTCTCAAAAATGATAAAGGAAAAAAAAAAAAAAAAAAAAAAAAACAGGTTGGTTCTGCCAATTTGGGCTAATCACAAAAAAAGCTTTCAAACACCTTAGCCAAGAAACCAGTTGAAAAAAAAGAAAATTTTTTTTTAAAAAAGAGAGACCAGTTGAAAGGCTGGAGATAGCTTGGTGGTCTAAGCGTCTGCCTGCCTGGCAAGCGCAAGAACTTGGGTTCAATACCCCGTGTCACATGCTGGGCTGGCCACGGAAACCAAGCGGGATGATGCACGCCTGCAATCCCGGTGGTGGGGAGGTTGAGCCAGGAGGGTCACTATGAGTTGGAGCTGCGTAGCCAGGACCCATACCAAATAAATCAAAGATTTCTTTAAAAAATTTAAAGAGACCAGTTGAAAATTTGAAGCCATTTGCTGAGACGTTGGTTTATGTTGGACCTATTTTTAACCTACCCATCTTTGTGAAGCAGCAAAGTGTGCTTGGAAGCCTACCTCTGATCTCTTGTCACCAAACCATTTAACTCCAGGCAAAGAGATCTGTGCCTGGTAAAAATTTGTGTCAAAGCTCCTATTCTGCACACCATCAGTAGTGGCTGAAAACGAACAGAATTTTTAAGTTCTTTAATCCACACCCAAAGAGAGGTGTTAGAGAAGCTGAGAAATAATGGCGACAGGGGCAGCCAGTGTCCAAGGGGACAGTGGCTTCTGAGACCTGCTTTGGAACAGGAAGGGAACCAACCAGCAGGGTACTTTTCTCTCCAAATGTCTCCGACGGTTCAGAGACCACGTTTCGGTCCCGCAAACTCTTTTTCTCCTCAGAGATCCTCACGGCAAAAGCAAGCGCACTAAAGAGAAGAGGGCGACGCCTGGGAGTCGGGGCAAAGCCCAAAGCTGGAGAACGTGCAGCTGTTTACTAGCAGCGCCCGGGCGACGCCGAGCGCAGCGCTGCTCGCGGCTGAGCGCGCCCCGCGGGCCGGGCCCCGCCTCCCCCACGCTCCCCGCGCGGCTGTCGGGGCGCCGCGCCGCCCGCCCGCCCGCAAGGCTGGGGCGCCCCGCGCGCTGGACCCCCGGCAGCAGCTTCGGCTCCCTCCTCCCCGCGCCCGCGCGCCGCCCGCTCCAAGTTACCACGGAGGCCGGGGCTGTCGTCTCTGGCCCGAATCTTTCGGATTTTGACGGGGCGCCCGCTCAGGGTGGACAGGACCAGACGCTGGCGCAAAAAGTTGCACCCCGCGAAGCTCAGGGAGTGCGCCGGGACTGCCATGTGCGACCCCCGTCCCTAGGGGCACAGGCGGCCCGCGCTCGGAGACTTCGGACGGCGCAGGGGTGGCAACTCCGGCGACAGCAGCAGTGACGGCCTGAGCGGCGTCCCTCAGCCCCGCAGCCCCCCAGCGCGTCCACGTGGTTTGGAACAGGAAGACGGAGAGACAAGACACCGGGTCAGAGGGGAGCGGGGCGGAGCCAGTGGCCGCCTCCCCGCCCGGCTGGGGCGGCTCCGGCGCCGGGCCGTGCTGCGATTGGCCCGCTCAGGACCAGGGCTGCCATTAGCCGGCTCCGGAGCTGGGCGGTGCCCAGACGGCGCGGCCATTGGTCCGCCCTGGAGCTGGGCGGGGCCCAGACAGCGCGCCCATTGGCCCGTCCTGGAGATAGGCGGTGCCCGAGCCCCGGCAACAGCGCGCGGCGGGCGAGCCGCAGACAGTCGGCCCGGGAACCGGGGCGCGGGAGTCTCCGGCGTCGTCTGTGTCCGCGGGGCTTCCCCAGGCGTGAAGCCCAGGGGAAGCGACAAAATCTGGTAGGGTACCCAGTACGTGCAGGGGTTTAGCATCACAAATCACAATCCAGCCGCGAGAATGGTACAATCCTTCCCCATCTTTCTTCTAATGAATAAAACAGTGTTGGCGCGCTTACCCTTACCCGACGCGGAGCGCGCAGCCGACGCGATCGCTTCGCCCGCCGCGATCGTTTCGCCCGCCACAAGCTACCTGCCTCAAACACCGACAGACTCAAGAAAATTGCAAAGCTGACAGCAGCAGCCCGTCCTCGTACCCCAGTCTTCTGACACCAGGCCTCTGCGCCTTTTGCTTTGCCCCCTTCTCATCTGCCCATCTTCGCTGCAGTTCATACCAAGACAGACCCTTCCCCTCTCTCTCATGCCTCAAGAAGGATCGCTGCAATAACTTCAAGACGTAGGCACGTATTGCTTTTCTCCTCCGTCCTCGAATCCTGTACACCAAAATTGTCCTGTACCGTTATTTCATTCTTACTTTCAAAGATAGATAATAAAACATTTAAGTATCAAATGTGTAGAAGCGGGCCGGCGAGATGGATCAGTAGTCTTTAGACCTGCTTAGGAAAGCTCAGGCAACTGTAGGGACCGCAGTTCAATCCCCGGCACCACGAGCCGCACCACCAGGGCAGGCTGAGCCAGCCATAAAATAAATAAAGAAAGAAACAAACAAGCAAATAAATAAATTTTTAAAAAAAAGGGGGGGAGCCAGGGAGAGAGCTCAGTAGAGGAAGCGCTTGCCTGACAAGCGCAGGGTCCTGAGTTCAATCACTGGTACCACAAAAAAAAAAAAAAAAAAAAAAAAAAAAAAAAAAAAAAGTCAAACTATAATCCCAGCACTGCGGAGGTTGCGACAGGAGGATTACTACGAGTCTGAGCTATATAACAAGACTTTATTTCAAATAAATATTTTTAAATGAAAATAATGATAAAGCAGAACATTGTAAGTCCAGTACTCTTAGGAAGCTAAGGCATCTGGAGTTCAAACCCACCCTTGGCAAGTTAGCAAGACTGAAAAGAAGCAAAAACTAAAGTGACATAGCTACTAAATGGCAAATCAGACATTTACGTACATTAAATATGTCTGTATATGGTGAGATCAGGCAGAAGTCCAACTTCAATGAAGGTGTTTTACAAGAAAGGGAGAGACAGAGTGACAGACACAGACAGACTGACTGACTCACTGACAGAGACAAGGAGAAAAAGGATACATGGCATCTAGCATCAACAGTAAGCAAGGGCCTCATGATTCTGGCTCCCAACCAGCTTCTGACCAGAGTTTTGAGCCGTTCTAGCTAATGCCATGTGGCCCACAAGCGAGAGCCGTGCAGTCTTCAGAGGGTTTTAGGTAGAAAAGCCGCACGATCTGCCTTACCTGTTAAGTAGGTCACTGTGGCTATCATGCAGAGAACAGGCGTTGATAAACTCCTTCTGTCTCTCAGGACTTGTGGCATATGGTACCCAGACATTAGTAACTTAATTTTACAAAATTATCAGTTTTACTCATATTAGTTAGAATTATTTTTCAGATGAGTTACTGAGACTCAAAGAAGCTATATAACTACCAAATACCATAGAATTCAGAAAAGTTTTGATCCAAATGGTGAAGATAGATCATCCTTAACTCCTGGATTTATGCCCTTGTATAATTTCCTAACCTTGAATGTGAGTGGAACCTATGACTTGCTTCTAACCAATAGAATGTGACAAGAGTGGATAGGGGTGTGTCGCCCTCTCCCTCTCCCTCCTCTCGCTCTCCTCATCCCCGTCCCCCCCCCCTCACCTGATTATTACATCATGTAAGATTCTATCCTGCCAGCGGGGCATGATGGCACACACCTGTAATCCCAGCACTCAGGAGGCTGAGGCAGAAGGATCACTGTGAGTTTGAGGTCAGTCTGGACTATATAGCAAGACCTTATCTCAAAAAAAAAAAAGAAAGATTCTGTCTTGCTTAGAGTCTTTCTCCGTTACTGGCAGATCAAGCCACCATGAATTGTGTAGCTACAAGAAACTGCTGGCTGGGCGTGGTGGTGCATGTCTGTGATCCCAGCACTTGGGAGGCTGAGGCAGGAGGATCGGTATGAGTTCGAGACCAGCCTGCACTACAAAAGTGAGCCCAAGGCCAGCCTGAACTGCATAGTGAGACCCTTTCCCAAAAAGACAAAGAAAAAAAAAAAACTGAATGCTGCCAATTACCGTCTGGGTTGGGAAGTGGACCCTTTCTTATTGAGCCTCCAATGCAACTCTAATTCTGGCTGCGACCGTGTAGTCCTGAAACACAGAGCCTAGCAGACCCTGGCTGGAACTCTTGGCCGACAGAGCTGTGACACATATGTGCTTAAGCCAAGAAGTTTATGGAAATGTACGTGGCTCATGAAAATGAATATACTAGGTCTATTTGGCCTGCAAAGTATGCTTCCTTTTCCTGTGAAGTATGATCTAAAAATATGGTGAATGTTTAAATTTTTGAAAATGTATTATAGTAAAAGTTAGGCATGATGACACAGGCCTGCCTATAATCCCAGCACTCGGGAGGCTGAGGCAAGAGAATCCCTGTGAGTTGGGGGCCAGCCTGTGCTACACGGTCTGTTCAAGATCAGTTTGGACTTCAAAGCAGAACTTGTCTCAGACAAAAAATAATGCAGTTAAAGACACCCTGCCATTAACCTCCCTCAAAATATCCCTGCTTGCTGCGCACCCATGTATGCCATCCTTCCTACCAGCTTCTGAAGCAGTTCTGGAAGTCCTCTTTTGTGAATATCTTTAGTTGTGCTACCACTGCTGCCTTGACGTCCTGCATCGACTCAGTACTGACACCTTTTATGGCCATTTTGACTGTGGAGAAGAGTGGGAAGTCCCAAGATGCCGGGTCTAGCAGATGGGGTGGATGAGGATAGTTTTACCGCTTTATGAGCCTGCCTTGCCATTGGATGGCACCTCACAGCAGTGCTCATGGTGTTTTTAATCATGCCTCTTAAAGACACAGGATTTCCAGGATTGTTTCAGAAAATGGCAAGTAGGATGAAATATGTGTGTCCAATGGGGTGGGTAGTTTAAGGGATATTCATGACAAGTGTCTTGTACTGTAATGTTTTTTTTAAATCTAAGCATTAGCTATGTTTTTAGCCACATTTTGTATACCTCAGTCAAACCTGTAGCACAAGGGGTTCACTGTTTAGTTGATGTGGAAACATCGATTATCAGAATTTGAAGAAGCTCACAGATCATATGGCCCAGCCCCTCTCTGACAAACATGTCCCCCCCCCCCCACTAAAGGAATATCTAAGAATGTGAGAATATTGGGAGACAGCCAGGCACAGTGGCACAGACCTGTAATCCCAACACGCAGGAGGCAGAGACAAGAAGATCATTGTGAGTTGGAGATCAGCCTGGGCTACAAAGTGAATTCAAGGCCAGCCTGAACTGCATAGCGAGTCCCTGTCTCAAAAAAAAGACCAAAAAATAAATAAATAAATAAATAAACTGGAAGATAGCCTGAGTCCCATTTATACTTAGATGATATTGTGATTTTGTATTTAGTTGTCCTCTGAAATTCTCATGCAGTTATTGGGCCAGGCTTCTAGAGTTTGTGATTAATTCATGATCCACTTTGGGGATTATGGGTGTGAGTGCTGCACCTGCCCTGGGGTGGGCAGCCTGCATACAATGTGAGGGAGAAAGTCTTGCTTCTGCTGCTCCTTCCCCTGTGCTCTTTTTGTTTTTGCTGTTTTCTGCTGCCATGAACTGCTACCTTCTGCCACATGCCACTCTGCCTTGGAGCCAGCTGAGTGTGGACTGAAACCTCCACAAACTATGAGCTAAGTAAGACTTGCCCTCCTTAAATGTTGAGTAGTTTGTCCTAGCAATGAAAGAAAAGTAACTGAGATAGATGACAACTAAAGACAAGGATAACTAATAATTTTTAGGTTTTCTTATGATTCTGAGAGAACCATTAGTTGTGATATTTAATTTCTGTTTTCCTAGAATTTTTAGCAGTAAAAATGCTAAGGAAATTTGAAAATTTATGTGCTTGTCTCCAAGCTTAGAGGAAAGGAACCAGGTAAAGGACTCATCTCCATCCAGCTGCATAGCCATAAACTATATTTTATTAGCTATGAAAATGAAAGATCACCAGCAGATGATAAAGTTGGCAGAATTTTTAAGGCACCTATTATGGTTTATGTCTAGTTGTCCCCCTAAAGCCTCATGCAATCATAGGGCAGGGACTTCTAGAGTTTGAGACTTGACTCATGACCCATTGGGATTATGTGTTTTAGTACCGATGGGATTATGGATCTGAGTACTTGTGGGATTATGGGTCTGGCCTAAGAGAGATAGGCTGAGGCAGAGAGCTGAATGTAATATAAAGAGAGACAGAGAGACAGACTCATGCTGTTGCTCTCTGCTGCCCTGGTTGGTCAGTTACCTCTGTTGCCGTATTGTTGCTGTTCCGCCGCCATGAACTGAATGCTCTCTACCCTGATCCACTCAGCCTTGGACCAGCCGAATATGGACAGAAACCTCCAGTAACTGTGAGCTAAATAAACCTTTCCTTCCTTCATTTTGGGTGTCAGGTATTTGTCCCAGCAACGAGAGAAGAGTAACTAAGACAGCTACCATCATCAGTCTCTTATTTATTTAGTTATTTAATTAGTTAGTTTTGGAGACAGGATCTTACTATGTAGTCTAGATTGACCTTAAACTCACTTTCCCAGGCTGGCCTCTAACTCACTGTGATCCTCTTAGCTACTCCTGTGCCTGGCTCCTGTCCTGCATTAGGGGTCTCCCTTGCTTTCTGCTTCTGAGACTCCGTGAAGTGAGCAGCTTTATCCTGCCAGGCCTTGCTGCTGTGATGTTCCTGCCTTACAGCCAGCCACGTTATACTGAAACCTCTGAAACCGTGAACCAAAATAAATTGCTTCACCTTTAATTTTTGTTTGTTGAGTATTTTGTCCCCAGCAACAGAAAAAATGGTTAACACCCTACCCGATGATGATCATTGCTAGCTCCATTAATTAATTTTTTAAATTTTTTTTGCAGTACCGGGAATTGAACTCAGGCCCCTGCACTTGCTGGGTAGGTGCTTATTCTACTGAGCTATCTCCCTGGCCCTTCATTAATTTACTAGAAATTGAAAAAAAAATTCTCATTTAAATTGTTCTTTTTTCATTTAACAGCCAAAATATTTCTATAAAGAGAAATATTTCCCTTAGCAGCTATTTGGTTACCTACAGCTGAAAGACAAAAGACTAGATGACTATTCTGTTTCCTTTATTTGCCAGAAGTGTCTTTTAGGAATTTTTCAATGCAAAGTCTTTATGAACACTTGAATTTAAACATATTTGATATATTTCAATGCATTGAAATTAGTATTCTTTAGCCTGGACGCCAAGGTACTGGTTGCCAGGGCCCTGAGAAAAACTCAGCGTGAACCCCCTCCTTCTTCCCCCTCAAAGATGGAGGGTCCTTTGCCAGTGTTTGGAGACCACAGCACTGGGGAGGCAATCTGCTCCCAGAATGTTATGGCTGCAGTTTCTATTGCAAATATTGTAAAAAGTTTGCTTGGTCTAGTTGGCTTGGATAAAATGTTGGTAGATGATATTGGTAATGTAACCATTACTAATGGTGACTCCACCATCCTGAAGTTACTAGAGGTAGAAATCCTGCAGCCAAAGTTCTCTGGGAGCTGGCAGATCTGCAAGACAAAGAAGTTGGAAATGGAACAGCCTCAGTGGTTATCATTGCAGCAGAACTTCTGAGAAATGCAGATGAACTTGTCAAACAGAAAACTCACCCCACATCAGTTATTAGTGGCTATCAACTTGCTTGCAAGGAAACAGTGCACTCTATCAGTGAAAACCTAAGTATTAACACAGATGAACTTGGAAGAGATTGCCTGATTAATGCTGCTAAGATGTTCATGTCTTCCAAAATTATTGGAGTAAATGGTGATTTCTTTTCCAATATGGTAGTAGATGCTGTAGTTGTCGTTAAGTACACTGATCTAAGAGGCCAGCCTCGCTACCCAGTCAATTCTGTCAATTTTCTGAAAGCCCACGGGAGAATTGAGACAGAAATCGTGCTGATCAGTGGCTATGCACTCAGCTGTGTGGTAGGATCTCAGGGCGTGCCCAAGAGAATAGTTAATGCAAAAATTGCTTGCCCTGACTTCAGCCTGCAGAAAACAATAATGAAGATTGGTGTTCAGGTGGTTGTTACAGACCCTGAGAAACTGGACCAAATTAGACAAAATCAGATATCACAAAGCAGAAAATTCAGAAGATTCTGACAACTGGTGCCAATGTGATTCTAACCACTGGTGGGGGTGATGACACGTGTCTGAAGTATTTCGTAGAGGCAGGAGCTAAGGCAGTTAGAAGAGTCTTAAAAAGGGACCTGAAACACATTGCTAAAGCTTCTGGAGCAACTGTTCTGTTAACGTTGGCCAAATTGGAAGGTGAAGAAACTTTCGAAGCTACGATGTTGGGATAAGCAGAAGAGGTGGTACAGGAGAGAATCTGTGATGATGAAATGATTTTAATCAAAAACACAAAGGTGCGGACATCTGCATTGATTATCTTGCGTGGGGCCAATGATTTCATGTGTGATGAGATGGAGCGCTCTTCACGTGACGCACTCTGCGTGGTGAACAGAGTTTTGGAGTCCAAATCTGTGGTTTCCCGTGGGGGTGCAGTGGAAGCCGCCCTCTCCGTCTACCTTGAAAACTACGCCACCAGCATGGGGGTCTCAGGAACAGCTTGCTATCGTGGAGTTTGAGAGATCTCTTCTTGTCATTCCCAGCACGCTGGCGGTGAACGGTGCCCAAGACTCCACAGAGCTGGTTGCAAAGTTAAGGGCTTTTCTTAATGAAGCCCAAATGAACTTGGGACATAAAACTCTAAAATGGATTGGCCTGGATTTGATCAATGGTAAACCAAGAGATAACAGACAAGCAGGGGTGTTTGAACCAACCATAGTTAACATGAAGAGCTTGAAATTCGCAACAGAAGCTGCAATTACCGTTCTCCGAATTGATGATCTGATTAACTTACACCCAGAACGGAAAGAAGATAAACACGGAGGTTAAAAAAAAAGAAATTAATATTCTTAATAATGCCTAAATTTACCCCTTTCCAGAATGATAATTTGACTTAGCTGCCAAAACTTTTTGCACAATTCTAATATCCCAATTGATTGATTCATTGATTTTTAGACTCCATAATGTTCCAAGCTCCAATTTTAGATTTTCTACTCCTGACCCACAATCATTTTCCTAAGAAGCTCAGGTTTCTGTTACTGGGAAGTAGCAGAGACCATAACTTGGGAACACTTCACTACACTGTGCTTATTTCAAGTAGGCAGAGTTCAGGAGTAATTTCTCTCTTAAAAATAAAATATGTTGAGTTTTTAGTGATACTTACAATTCAAATTCAAGATTTTCGATATTTCAATTGATTTCATGATTCTTACATTTGTATCATTTTATCCACACTAAAACCTCTGGTTTCCAATGAGTATAACATATTTATTCATTTACTAGATTCCATAAAGCATAATCTATTATCTCAGAACAATTGAAAAACTACTACTAGTGATAAAAGTACAGAAACTAGTTTATAATTTTTGTCTTCAGGGTATAGTCCCTAAGGGATATATCATGAAGCTATTGTGTTTTAAAAGCATTTTAAATAGTCTTCTCTGTGTAGTTATACCAGCTGTTCAACTCAGAGTTAGATTTCTGTTTCATTTTGCTTCTGATTTTTAGGGGGTTTCTTTTATAAAACTTATGTATGTATGTATGTATGTATGTGTGTGTGTGTGTGTATGTATGTATGTATGTATGTATGTATGTATGTTATGGACAGCTCAGCCTGCCCTGGGGGTGGGGTTGGCACAGCATGTAGTCCTGGAGATTGAACTGAGCTATCTCATTGGCCCTAGGGAGTTTCTTTTAGAAAGTAACTTTGTTCATAATTACATAAACTTTACAAAATAAATTATACTTTAAAAACAAAGAAGTCTGGGCTGGTCAGATGGTTCAGCGGTCTAAAGTGCCTGCTTATGAAAGCTTAGGCAACTGCAGGGACCCAGGTTCGATCCTCTACCCCCAGGGCAGGCTGAGCTGGCCATAAAAAAAAAAAAAAAGTCTGGCTATCAGCTTCATCTTTTCTACATGTTTCCCTCCTAATTTGTTTTTTTCTGTTTAACTTTTTGAGCAAAGCTTATTTTGCTCTTTTTTGCCTTGCCTTGCTTGCCCCCTGCCCCATGGGGTTTCACTGTGTAATTGTGTCAAGCCTTGAAATTACTGTTTAATCTGTGCTGGCCTCGAACTCATAGCAATCTTCTGCCTCAGCCTCCCAAACAATGAAATTATAGGCACGCACCACCATTTCTAAACCATACATCTATAATTTTATTTTCTTTCCCTTTAGCTTTCACAGACAAGGCCACACACAATTTTCTTCATATTGATTTCTCTCTGACAATATTCTAGAAATCACTGCACAGTAGTACATAGAGTGAAAGCTATGCTACAGACAGAAAGCCATGCTGCAGATGGAAAATCAAATTCACTTTTAGCCAGCTAAGTGCCTGTTATGGTTTATGGCTAGTTGTTCCCCCAAAGCCTCATGCAACCATGGGGCAGGGACTTCTGGAGTTTGAGACTTGAGTCACAGTCCACTGGGATTATGTGTTTTTGTACTGATTGGGTAAAATTGGTTCCTCCCTGGAGCATTACCTGGGCCTGCCTAGGATATGATTAGCTCCTCCCTGGAGCAGGATCAAGAGCCCATCGTGGGGTATGATTGGTTCCACCCTAGGGCACAATGGACCCACGTCAGAGTGACTGAGCACAAACAGACTTTTTAAAGGGCTGTTGCTCTCTGCGCCCTGGTTGTTCTGCCACCATGAACTGGATGCTCTCTGCCCTGTCCCACTCAGCCTTGGGCCAGCTGAAGATGGACTGAAAAGTCCAGCAACTGTGAGCTAAATAAACCTTTCCTCCCTTCATTTTGAGTGTCAGTATTTGTCCCAGCAACGAGTAAAAAAGTGACTAAGACAGAATTTGGTACCAGGAGAGTGGGGTCCTTGCTGTGGCTATACCTGACAATGTGGATTACTAGCTTTTGGGAATGGCTTATGGGAAGAGATAGGAAAGGTTCAGAAATGTTGCCTATACGTGAAACACCGGAAAAGCTTCTGCTGGGAGATTCTGGTCAGAACTCAGACCAGAAAGCTAGCTTGAAGCCTGGTTATAAAGAATGGCTTAAGAGCAGAGATTGGAAAAGTTTAGAGAGGTCCTCTACTTGTGAAGAGCTGGAAAAGCTTTGGCTGTTCTGTAGGGGAGAATCTGGTCAGAACTCAGACCAAAAGACTAACAGAAGGCCTGCCTATAAAGACCAGGTTGAGGAGGTTTCTGCTGAGAAGGACAGCATTGGTTGTTGGAGTCCAGATCATTTGTGCTATGGATTGGCTGAAAGTCTGTCAGAATTTTGCTCATGCTCAGAGACTTTGCTAGGACTGAGATTAAGCATGGTGGACTGATTAATCTTTCAAGAGATATTTCAAAGCAGCAAACTATTGGGGCAGTGGCACGGTTGTTATTGGTGGCTTTTAGCCAGATTTATGTCAAGAATCAAGAGCAAAGAGTCAAGCAGGATGACTTAAAATGTGAGTCTGGCCAAAAAGGAAGCACCAGGAAAGCTTTGGCCTGCAAAGATGGAGCTAAAAGGATCTCCATTGCTGGGAAGGAACCAGAGAATCAAAACGATGGCCTGAGGGGATCACAAGAGGTGGCAGCTCTCCAGCCTTTGCAGCCCCAGAATTGCAAAGGAGAGAAAGGAGAGAGGCTTTATCTTGAGAAGAAAGCCACAGAGACCCAAGTACCAGAATGGCAGCAGCGGCCATTCGGCAGGTTCCAAAATGGCGCTGACATGGAGAATTTGTTTCTCAGAATCAGGGTCAGAGTGCTCAGCGATCTAGGCCTTCAACCCCTACAGCCAAGAGAGAAGGAAGCCTGGCTACTGCTCCAGCGGGCAGCAACCCTTGGCATCATCCACATAGGCACATGCAGAATGTGACAGCTCTGACGTTAAGAAGGCTTCCACCTCGATTTCAGAAGAAGGCCTGGGAGGCCAGGCAGTGTGCCCCTGAGAGGGCAATGTGTGAAGCAGAGAGTGAGAAGCCTATTCAGTGGAAACCCCAGAAGTTTGGAAAAGCCAGAAATGTGGATCATGCAAAGAGGGAGCAAATCTGGCCTGAGAGAGAAGCCATGGAAACTACCACCAATTGTGCTGTAGTGGTGGAGCCGTGTAAGGCTTTTGGAGCTCACAACTCAGTGTAGACTGCTTCGGATGCTCCAGTTGAAACTATGGGATTTAATGTTTACCCTGCTGGAGTTTGGACATGTGTTGGTCCCAGTGTTTTGTATTACCCTGTTGTTTGCAACATTTGAATTGATAATGTTTATCTCGTACCTTTGGATGTTGGCTGTGTTTAACTTTTCTTTTATACAGGGGCTCACAGTTGAAAGTTTGCTTTGGATCTTGGAGGAGACTTGGGACTTGGACTTTTCAGCAATGCTGAAATTGTTGGGACTTTGGCAACTTTTCCAGATGGACTAAAATGTCTTTTGCACAAAGGGATGTGCATGAGACTTTGGGGGTCCAGAGGCGTAATGTTATGGCTTATGTCTAGTTGTCCCCCCAAAGCCTCATGCAATCATGGGGCAGGGACTTCTAGAGTTTGAGATTTGAGTCACAGTCCACTGGGATTATGTGTTTTTGTACTGATGGGGTACAATTGGTTCCTCCCTGGAGCGTGACCCGGGCCTGCCTAGGATATGATTGGCTCCTCCCTAGGGCGGGATCAAGGGCCCATCCTGGGGTATGATTGGTTCCACCCTAGGGCACAATGGACCCACATCAGAGTGACTGAGCACAAAGAGACTTTTTAAAGGGCTGTTGCTCTCTGCACCCTGGTTGTTCTGCCACCATGAACTGGTTGCTCTCTGCCCTGTTCCACTCAGCCTTGGGCCAGCCAAAGATGGACTGAAAAGTCCAGCAACTGTGAGCTAAATAAACCTTTCCTTCCTTCATTTTGAGTGTCGGGTATTTGTCCCAGCAATGAGTAAAAAGTGACTAAGACAGTGCCTGTGGATACCATCCTTTGACTGTGGCCACTGCCAGCTCTACACATACTTGTGTTCCCTTGGCTCTGGGCAGCAAAGGCATCAATCAACTGACCGACCTGATGAAGGATGAGGCCACTGCCCCAGGAGAGAAGCGATGTCCCAGAGAGTGCTTAGGTCTAGGGAAGAGCAACCGACCAGGCCAGCAGCAGTGCCTCAAGACAAGCCTATCATTATCATAAACTACAATAACACCATAGAGCTTTACTCCAAAAGTAACTCCTTTACGGCAAGCTGGAGTTGGAGAAATCCCAGGCAGCACATGCCTTGGTGGGCAAGGTTTCATCAGGAGCCATTTGTGGGTGGGCTTACTTGTTTAACATGGAGCCATAGAACATCTTCATTTCGAGGTTTCCAGTGTTACCCTATTACAGAAACCGGGTGAGAGACAGTCACAAAACAGAGCTGTGGAGTGGGTGCTGGCTAGATGTAGACCTCTGAGAAGTTTAAGCTCAGGTCATAGAAGATACCAGGCTCATCCTCTGTGTCAAGAAGCCAGGCCCAAGGGCTGGCAAGATGGTTCAGTGGTCTAAGGCGCCTGCTTAGGAAAGCTCAGGCAACTGCAGGGGCTGCAGTTCGATCCCTGGCACCACATGCTGCACCAGCCCCACCACAAGGGCAGGCTGAGCCAGCCATAAAATAAATAAACAAACAAACAAATAAACAAAGCAAGCAAATATATAAATAAGGTTTAAAAAAAAAAGAAGCCAGGCCCACTCAGTGTGACTTTCAGGAGTGCTAGGATATGAAAGTGCTGGGTTAATGCCAGCACTTACTGCCTACATCCATTAGAGACCAATGGACTGAATGCTTTCTCCATCTATCAACATAAGCAGGTACACACCTCAGCTCAAACAGTTTCCATAGTCTGAGGTATACAGACAGAGGGGCTTCTGGAACAGGCAGACATTTCACCAACCCACAGTCCCTAGAGATAGCCTGAGAAAACCGTGACTTCCTGTATTCCAAGACTGCAGATCCTAGAAAGAAAGCACTCATTCAAAAAGACTGGCAGCTGGTTGCAAGACAGAGTAGCCTGAAAGAGGAGAAACAGGCAGGCAGGCAGAAGGTAGCCAGCCAGCAAGGGGGGAGCAGGGACGTGCCCACACTGGCTCATCTCTTTCCAACCAGGCTTCACCTCTCAACAGAGCACCCAGGTATACACCCCCCAGTGGACCCATCCAGTGTCCTACACCCATGATCCAGTCGCTGCCAAAAGGCCCCACCTATGAATGAAAGAAGCTTGGGGATGAGGGGGTGGCATCTAGATACAAACCCTAATATAGAGATATGTAATTGGCATCTCAAGAGGCAAAGAGCAATAAGCAAAGCCCAGGGCCAGCTGTGGTTTGAGAATCCCAGAAAGCTGAGATTCAAGGAGAAAGACGACATCTTACCCTGAAGGCTTTCCGTTAGTTGTCTCCTCCCTTGCTTGAAACCTTTTTAATTAGTATTTGTGTGAACCTAGTATTGGGCAAGTGGAGGTCAGAGATTGTAACACTTCTTTACTAAAGTGATTATGCACCTGAGCATATTCCTTGACCCCCAAATAAAAGTGAGATACTTCTGAGAGTCGGGGCTCACTTCGAGAGAGATAAGTCTCAGTGAGTCCTCTGAGCTAAATTCATTGGGTCTTCTCGTTGTTCCTTTCAGCACCGACGCATAACATTACAGCACCCTAATATTCCATTCCTGGCCTCCAAAAGACTCGTGTGCATCCTTTTGTATAAAATATATTTAGTCCATCTCTAAGAGTTGCCAGAGTTCTAACATTTTCAGCACTCCTGAAAAGTCCAGGTTCAAAGTCACCTCAGAGATTTATGCAGACTCTTAGCTGCAAGCCCCTATAAATATGAAACAGTTCCAATATACAGTGGCACAAGATAAATATGCTCATTCCAAAAGGTATAAATAAAGGGGTACAAAGGAATGAAACCAAAACAAGACCAAAATCCAAGAAACAAACATCGAATCCCATGGTTCTTCGTCCAGCATCTGGTACAAGCTACAGCTAGACTGAGCTTGGGTGTGCCCACCTCTGTGACCCCGACTGTGGCTGTAGCCTTCATGGCTTCTCTCTTACTCATTTCTTGCAGCCATTCCTTCTGAGGCCTCCACTGCACTTTTGGCTTCACACACTGTTGTCTCAGGTGCACACAGCCTGGCCTCCCTAGCCTTCTTCTAAAATCTGTAGAAACTTTCCTGACCATAGCTGTTGCCTTCTGCATGCACCTAAAACCAGCACCAGGTGGTTGAGGGGAAGGTTTGCCACTAGCTGAAGGAATAGCCAAGCTTCCTTCTGTTTTGATTGTCAAAGGATTGCATTGCTGGGCATGAGCTCATTCCAAAGGAACAAATTTCCTAGGCTGCAAGCCATTCTGAGAGAAAGAGTGACCTGGGCTCTCTTCTCAAAGCAAAGTCTTCAACTTTTTCAATTTTGAGCCTGAAAGAGGTGAATCCTGCTGACTCTTGTGGTCTTCTCAGGGCATCCTTTCTACTGTCCTCTTCCAAATTACTTGCCTTTTTAATGCTATTCTCTTCAGCAACCAAGTTCTCTCTTCTCCATCTTTGTAGCCGGAAGCTTTATTGGAGCTTTCTTTCTGGCCAAGCTAAAAACTTTTAAAGTCATTCTGCTGGGCTGTTTGCTCTTGATTCATATGATGGAGCAGGCTAACAGCCCAAAACAGTAGCCATGCCACTAACTCAGCATTAGACCGCTTCATTTCTGTTGCCAGATTAGTCATGGCCCTTAATCTCAGTCTCTGGCAATATCTCTGCAAACAAGCAAGTTACAGACAAATTTTCTGCCAAAGCATAACACGTATGACCTAAAGCCCAGCTGCCATGGAGTCCTTCCCAACAGAAACTTCCTGAGCCTGGTCTCTACAAATTGCATATGTATCATTATTCCTGAGCTCTGACTAGAATCTCCCATCAGGTTGGCTTACAGCATTCTAGGACCTTTCCAACTGACATCTCTGAACCTTTCCAGCTCCTCCTAAAGGCCAATTCCAAAGGCTGCCGAACCTCATGGCCAGGTAGCATCATAGCAATAGTCCCACTTGTGGCACCAAAATCTATCTTAGTTGCTTTCCCATAGCTTAGACAAAATACCTGATACCCATAAGTTAAGGGAGGAGAGGTTTATTTTAGCTTGCAGTTTGAAGAAGTCTCAGTCCAGAGTCAGCTCTCCCCAAGGCATGGTACCAGGTCATGCCAACAGTGACCTACTTCTTCCTACCATGTCCACCTCCCAACATCACCCTCAGCTATGAACCAATTAGTGGACTAATCCAGTAACACACCCATGCTCCAGTCTCCTCCCAAAAGCCCTACCTGTGAGTCCTTGGGCTTTAGGGGGATATCTAGATATAAGCAATAATAAAGACAGTAGTTCTTGAGTTCACCAAATCAAACTCAGTGTGTTTAATTTCAATGTTGGCTTTATAGAGAAATTTGATTTGGTCATTTTCCAGTTCAGTTTGCAACTATAAACTTGGAAATAATTGCTTGTGAATGAAGGTACCACTGTACCATTAAATTCCTTTTATTCCTCAGTAGGATCCCCATCTCAACTTGCTTTCCTTTTCATCTCCCATTGACTAGTATTTCTAATTTTAGTTTTCTCATTCTTCAGTTCCCTACTCCCTCTGTGCTTTCTAGTATAACCAGCATGTTTTATGACTCTTTAAATAATTAATAAATATGCTATTACTGCTGATAGTCAATAAACTCTATGCTATTACTAGTAAAGTTCCATTTAGTAGATATGTACTGTTGGTCAGTATTTGGTTTGCTTTAGTGTTTCTAGTATAATTATAGATCTCTTTTCTATGGTTAAGGGTGGTACATTGATTCCTAGGGTATGTTGATATCTAATTTGTCTTTGATGTTGTTAATTATTGCTGATTCCAAAACTAAAGAAGGACTCAACAACAACAAAAAAAATTAAAAGAACTATAATTCAATCTCTTCTTTTAAATTTTATTAATTTTAATAAGAAATAAATAACAATGAGACTATTTCAAAACATGTTAGTAGGACAGCCACAATAATCAATACAATGTGTATTATTGTCTTCATAGTAGTTGTGTAGACATGATAGCTTTTTTTTGTGTGTGTGTGTAACTAGGGATCCAACTCAAGACCTTGCACTTGCCATGCAGGCACTTGAGCCCCTGAGCTATCTCCCCAGCCTCAGACATGATAACTTTTCTAAACACTACTGGTACAAATATTTCTTCTCATCGAACTAAGAGAAAGTAGTTGTATGCATAGTCCAGTAGTCCATAATAGTAGTGGGTTATCAGCAGAATTGGCAATGTCAGAAGCTGTTGACTTGAGCCTTTCACAGCTCAGCATACTAATCTGGCTTTACTTTTTATGCCTCATGGTTAAACTTTTCTGCTGGATGGTTAAGGCCAAGTTAAAGCAAGATCTATGTAACAAAACATGGAACTTCTGTATCTGACAAGGTCAGTCAAATCCCCTCAGGATTTACCTTGAAACCATGTACAGCATTTTGTAAAACTTTTGTCAGTGTCAGCTGTCTCAATGAATCATGACCCTTGCTTGACCAGTTTGCTCTCTGTGAAAGCCTGAGAGAATTTTTACTCTCTAGGTGACTCTTTTTAGGCACACTGTACATTGTTGATCCTTTTCCTCTGTGGCCCCATAATCTCCTTAAACAAAAAATTTGGGACACCACGGAGTTATAGGATGTTACAGCACAGGTTCTCTTATTTCCTGAGTCCTCACTGACCTTGAAGGACAAGTGCCAAAATATTGGCTATCTTTGTGGCCCTTCTTTATCTCTAATTTTTGTTTTACAAACTCAAGTTGTTAACCCTCTAGAAGAGAAGTTTAGTGATACTATTATTCTATAACATAGGTACTTAAGCTTAACATCACTGTCTTTCTGAATATCAAACACCTTAGACTTAACATGGAACTGGTATTTTCCATCAATCATTAATATTCTGATAAATCCCTATAGAATGTGATAAAAGAAAAACACATTTTTACGCAGAAATTTAGAAATCTAACCATATACAAAATTGTAGAAGGTCAATCCTATGGCGTTTTTCCTTGTATCTTATTCTCTTTTATTACCTTTTTTTGTTTGTTTGTTTTAGATAGCAAGCAGAAAAGTTAGGAAACATTGCAGGGGCAAAACCATGCACTTACAAATGCAGGATGAATTAGACGATGGTCCTAAGAATCTCCAATAGTTTTTTGACACTGAGGATATCAATATATAATACTAAAAGCATGCTTGGCATGCCTGTCATTGTGATCTTTTAGATGTGTGCTGCTTCTAATGACATATCAATTATTTTTATACTCTCTCAAGTAAATGTTTGTTTTAAAAAGACTAATCTCTTTAAATAACATAGATGCAAAATGCTCACCAAGACACTAGCAAATTAGCCTGGCATAATGGTGCACACCTGCAATCCTGGTACTCAGGAGGTCGAAGCAGAAGTATCACTGCAAGTTTGAAACCTACACTGTGATTTCAAGGTCACCTGAAATATGTACTCTATCTCTAAAACAAAGCAGAAGCCAGGCATGGTGGTGCACGCCTGTAATCCCAGCACTTGGGAATGCTGAGGCAGGAGGATCAGTGTGCGTTCAAAACCAGCCTGGGCTACAAAAATGAGCTCAAGGCCAGCCTGAACTGCACAGTGAGACCCTGTCTCAAAAAGACTAAAATAAAATAAAATAAAACAAAGCAGAATACTGACAAATAGTGCAACAAATCATCAAAAAGATCATGGACCATAACCTGGAGTGCAAGGATGGTTCAGTATACACAGTTCAATAAATGTTCTCCATCACATAAAGAGAAAGGACAAAAATCACATAATCATTTCAGTAATAGCAGAAAAAAGAACTTTGACAAAATCTAACAATCCAATCATGATAAAAATCTTGAAGAAAGCTAGGTTATAGCTCAG
>PVKN010005082.1:0-31726 GCA_004027915.1 Capromys pilorides
GACAGGTGCTTATACTACTTGGGGCCGCAGAACCCTTTATTTATTTACATTGGTGCCAGGATTCAAGCTCAGGACCTTGTGTTTGTCAGGCAGGGCTGTGCCACTGCGCTGTCTCCAGCAGAAAGTCCAGTCTGCTCTGAGCTAACGCGTGACAGACGGAGCAGAGCTGTTAGCGGAGATCACGCTGCACACGTTCTTACCTCGTTTGGTTGCATGTGCGGCCTGCTTCTGTCTCCTTTTCAGACAGTGTCTTGTGGGAGTCTGTAGTTGCCCCGCACCAGCTTCCCAGAGCTGGGATTGCAGGCATGCACCAGCCCCCCGGCAGAGCTTGGTGCCTGTGTGCCAAACAGCAAAGGCCTGGGGTGTAGCTAAGTGGCGGTGTACCCTGGATTCACACACACGCACATATGCACCATTGCCTGGCAAGTAGCTCTTGAGATGCTGTAGCCAGGGGACCAGCTGGGTGACAGCGCTTGCCGGCCCAGCCGGGCAGCCCCGAGCACTGAGCAGGTGGAGCTCAGCTGTGTGCCCCACGTCCCTCAGTGTAGGCACCTGTTGTAGGGATTCAGGGCACAGATGTCTCCCCAGGCCCTCTGCGTGTGGGCTTTGGAAGAAAGATTGTCACCTGGACCATGCGCAAGAGAATGAGTTAACTTCCTTTTCCGAAAGACGAAGTCTTCATTTTATAAATTTCTCTTATTTAGAAAGAAAGAGGAAGAAAAAAAACGAGAGGTGTTGAATAACCCCGTGAAAATGAAGAAAATCAAGGAACTGGTAAGTTGTGCTGAGACAGAGAGAGAGTGCTCCTTTACCTACTTCCCTGAGGGTTTATCTCCACTTCCTATTATTACTTTAGAGGAAAAACAGCAGGTTTTTAAATTTAATTCTTTTTAGTTCTTGAGACAAGGTTTCATTATGAGCCCAGCTTGGCCGTGGACTCTCGGCGATCCTCCCGCCTGAGCATCCCTAGTGCCGAGATCGCGTGCCGGTGCCGCCACCCCTGGCTGGGGCACTTGGAATGGGAAGCCCGGGAGCCCTGGGCAGCGGTGCTGCGAACTCGAGTACCTGGATCCCAGGCGCCCCCAGGAGGCTCTGCTCAGGAGTCTAGGGTGGTGAGGCTACGGCCCCAGAGAGGACAGCGCAGCCCCCCATGCTCTGTGCATTTCCTAGTTGCAAATGAGCCTGGACAAAAAGGAGAAGAAGAAAAAGAAGGAGAAGAGAAAGAAGCACAAGAAACACAAGCACAGGAGCTCGAGCAGCAACCAGTCGAGCAGCGAGGACGAGCCCGGCCGGGGCAGGTGAGGGCCGAGGCCGTCACGGAGCCGGCCGCTGCTGGGCTCTGCCCTTCTGGTGGAGACACTGGGTGAGGGCTTGGGACACGGCTGTGGCGCTGCGGCAGAGGACCCTAAGCAAGCTCACTGAGCCGCGCACGTTCCCAGGCAGATCCCTGCTGGGGCTCATTGGGTCCTCAGGACAGAAGGGTTGATTTGGGGTTATTTATTTATCTTTTTTTTTTTCTTTTTTTAAATTGTTATTATGGCCAGCTCAGGCTGCTCTAGGGGTGGGGCTGGTGCAGCATGTGGTGCTGTGGATCGAACCATGGTCCCTGCGGTTGCCTAAGTTTTCCTAAGCAGGTGCTTTAGATTGTTGAGCCATCTCGCTGGCCCTATTTATTTACCTTTTACATACTTTAGTACAGGATCTCACTACACAGATCAGACTCATAGTGATCCTCCTGTTTTCAGCCTCCCAAATGCTGGGATGATAGGCGCGTGCCACCGCTCCCAGTCTCGGCTGCAGTCTCAGCGTTCCCAGTCAGTTGGCATGACCTGTCCCTGTGGCTGCCCAAGCAGCCACTTTAATCCACTGAGCTATCTGGCCCATCCCTTTGGGGTTTTTTGAGACAGTCTCATTTTGTAGCCCAGGTTGGCCTTGAACTCATGGTGATGCTTCTGCCTCGGCATCTCTTGTGGAGATGACAGGTGTGCGCTATCATCATGCCTAGGTTCGAAGTGTTTTTTGTTGTTGTTCCATCTTTGAGATTGGGTCTCGATATGTAGTTCAGGCTGGCCATGAGCACACCTTGTAGTGTGATTTTAAATTTGCAGTCACCCTCCTGCCCTGGCCTCCCAAGAGCTGGCGTCTCGTTGTGCACCAGCACACCTGGCTGAAGTGGGCTTTATGTAGGCTTTTTTTTTAATGGATTAATGAGCCTGCGTGGGCCCAATCTGTGTCTTGCCGTGGGAAGAATCAGCTCTGCTGAGCTGACTCATGCTCAGACCCTGGAATAGCAGCTTGAGGTGAGAGGCTGCGCCCACGGCTCCTCCCAGGGAAACCTGCCCGGTGACGCGGCTTCCAGGGTCTTGGACAGCGCCAACAGCGAGAGCTGGGGGCGGAGGGCCGGTTCCCAGTGCCAGAGACTTGGCGGACGCAGGCGTGTTGCTTTCTTAGTGAATGTGTTTGTTTGAATCTTAGGTCACAAAGGAAGGTGACAACGGACTCCTTTCCAGTGTTGTCCAAAGTCCCTGGCTATGGCTTACAGGTAGGGACCTGCGCTTCTCTGGGGCCTGTGGCCCTGGCTGGCAAGGAGCGCTCAGCAGGGCCGGCTCTCCAGCCTTGTGAGTCACTGAAGGGAAACCTCCGAGTCTCAGGGGCACCGAGTGCCTTCCTGTGCTCTGTGTTTGGTGGTCCTGGGTTCTGAACGCAGGGCCGTGGCACTGAGCTCCACCCACAGCCTGTTTTACTTTTTTTATTCTTTAATTTTTGCGGAACCGGGGATCGAATTTAGGACCTTGCACTTGCCAGGCAAGCACTTGTGCCCCTGAGCTGTCTCCCTGCCCTCTAATAGCCCATTTAAAAGATTTTTTTGAGCCACAGTCTTGCTAAGTCACTGCACTGCGGAAGCTGGGTTAGACATTTCAGTTGTCCTGCCTTGTCCTCCAGCACCCTTGAGTTTGTCACCTCTGCCCCACCCTGTCCTCTACTCCTGCCTCCAGGGAGGGTTCCTCTTTTCTCTCTCCCCACCAGGTCAGGGGCACTGTCCGGGACCAGGGGTCCCAGGGCCCTTGGGTGGCCGAGTTTAAGGGCACATCCAGGTTGAATGACCGGTCCAGGTCTGCAAGCTCCTCTCGCTCCCCGCCTAGACGCGCCAGCAAGAGGAGCCCCAGGGACAGGAGGTCCCGGTCCCCGCAAGGCAGCAAAGTGTAAGTGTGGGGCGCCCCAGGGTGTCACCCTGCAGCCTCACAGAGGACCATACTGAGGAGGCTGTGTCCTCCACATCCCTGCAGGCACAACGGAAAGGACAGTCACAGAGCACAAGCACCAGCCCGGAGCCCGTCCCCATCCCCAAAGAAGGAGGCCTTCCAGCAGCGTCGTGCACCTGGCTACACCAGGTGAGGTGGCCGCTGGGGAGCTGGGCTGCAGCCTGGCGCTGTGGGGCCCTGGGCAGACCGTCCCTGTTTCAAGCACATGGAGGAGTGAGGGTCAGTTCTGTGTTTTGTTTTGTTTTTTAATACAACATTTTAATATTTATTTATTGTGGCCGGTTCAGCCTGTCCTGGGGCGGGGCTGGCATGGCATGTGGTGCCAAGGGATCTAACCACGGTCCCTAGGCTTGCCTAAGCAGGCACTGTAGACCGTTGAGCTATCTCGCCAGCTGTTTTTGTTTTCTACTATAGGAGATTGAACTATGATAGACAAGAGCTTTACCACTTTAAAGTTTAGCTGTTTTTAAAACTTTGAGACAAGATCTCATTAAGTTGCCTGGGCTGGGCTTGATTTTGTAATCTTTCTGCCTCAGTCTCCCAGGCCACTGTGATTACCCCTGTGTCCTGGTGCTTGCAGCCAGGAGTTTTTGAATCAGCGTAGTGCTGTGCAGCCCAGGGGCTGAGGAGGGCCTGTCTGTCCCTAGGTGTCTAGTCAGGTGGCCCGGGCAGCTCCTTTGCTGCTGTGAGGGCTGTGTAAACCAGCATTCCCAAATAAATTGCTGCACATTCTAATTACCCAGAACGCTTAAGCAGTCCCAACCTGACTGTAAGCATCTGTAACCCCAGCCACTTGGGAGGCTGAGCCAGGAGGATCACAGTTTCCGGCCAGCCCAGGCAACTTGAAACTCTTGCCTCAAAAAATAGCTAAAGAAGGCTGGAGGCTAAGGCCGGCAAAATAGCTCAGGGATTAAAGCAGCAAAATAGCTCAGTGGATTAAAGTGCCTGCAAGCAGGCACAGGGCCCTGGGTTGGATCCCTGGGCCTGCCATGCTGGCGCCACCCCCAGGGTGTTGAGACCGCAATTGAGAGGTGGCGCAGGCCTGTAATCCCAGCTCTTGGGAGGCTGTAAGCAGGCGAATCACTACGAGTCCGATCTAGTAGTGAGACCCTGAACACCCTGTAGACCCTTTCCTAAAATACAAAAAAAAAAAAAAAGGCTGGAGGTGCAGCTCAGCAGGCTGTGGGTTCCATCCCTGGGACCCCAACAGCACCACGAAGCTCATCGCCAGCTTACCAGCCCTGTTATTCATCACCTCCAAGGTGGGCGCTGCTGTATTCTTCGCAGTCCTGGTGATTGAGCCCAGGGCCTGTGCACTGAGCCACATCCCCGGCACTTTTAAATTTCGAGGGAAGTTTCAGTAAGTTGCTAAATTTAATACAACATTTTAATATTGACGTATTTATTGTGGCTGGTTCAGGCGGGGCTCCCACTTGGGGCCCTCCTCCTTAGTGTCTCCGAACCTTGGGACGACCCCAGCCCTGGCTCCTGCACTAGCAGTTCTGGAGCCAACGTGCAGAGCCGGTTTTGTTCCTGTCGCCCGAGCTGCCTCGCTCCCCAGTGGCCCAGGAAAGCCATTTGGAAAAGACAGGTCGTTGCGAGTGGCAGCTGCGTACTCCTTGCCTTCCCAGGAGGCTGTGACTCACCGGCTGTTGTGGGGGGTGTGGGGCTGCGTGGCGGCTGGCGGCCCATCCTCCACGCCACCCTCGGGTGCTGCTGAGGGCCTGGACTGTTGTCGCTTTGGGTGCTCGAGTGGGCGGCGTGCAGCCGTCTTGCACATCCTGTCTCTTGCCATCTGCTGTTGCTTGAATTTGTCTTATTTTATCACCCGTTCTCATGGCTGAGAGTTTATTTACTTATTTATTTTTCTTTATGGTACTGAAGATTCAACTCAGAGTCTCTGCGCTGAATCACCCTCACAGCTCTTCTTCCTTTTCTTTTTCTGGGGGGGGGTCTTTTTGAGACAGGTCTCGCTGTGTAGCTCAGGCCACCCTTGAGCTTGCTGTGTAGCCCAGGCCTCTCTCACATTAGCAAAGATCCTCCCGCTGCAGCTTTGAGCGCTGAGATTACAGGTGTGTGCCGCTACGTCGGCTTTCTCTTTATTTTTAAAATTTTGAGCAGGGCCACTAAATTGCCCAGGGTAGATTCAATCTTGCATTTTCCCACTTCACCCTTCCTCAGTGCTGGGAATATAGGCATGGTGGCATCATGCCCAACTGAAATTCTCTTTTTTGGTATTGGACATCGAACTCCGGACCTTGCGCTCTCCAGGCAGGTGCTTAGCCTCTGCGCTATGTCCCCAGCTCCCAACTGAGATTCTTCTGGTTTAATGTGTTTAGTTGTTACAGGGTCTCACTACGAAGCTGGGACTCCTAGTGATGTTCCTGTTTTCAGCCCCCCACCCCACACTAGGATTACGAGCTGTGCTACCACACCCAGTCTCAATCCCAGTCTCAATCCCTGTCTCAGAGCACCCCAGGGGTGGGGCTGGCACACACCAGGGATCAAACCTCAGTCCCTCTAAGCAGGTGCTTTGAGCAGCCCCTGAAAAAAAATTTTTTTTTGGTTGATTTTTGTTTTGTTTTTTGAGACAGGGCATTGCTATGTGGTCCAGGCTGGCGATTCTCCTGCCTTGGCCTCCCAGGTACTAGGATTACAGATATATAGTGCCAGGCCTGGCTGTCTGAGGCTCTTCTGCCCTCTCTGCTGTTTCACCCTCTCAATGAGTGGCTGTTGGCGGGGGCTGGATTGGTTTGTGACTGGACACCAGTGTGGGTACCTTCCAGGATGGGTCCTAGAGAGCACAGATCCTGTGGGGCGTGGGGTCCAGACCTGTTCTTGCACTGCATCTCCTGCCCTGGCTGCTCCCGGGGCTCTCCTGTGATGTCTCCAGGGCTGTCCTGCTGTCCCGCTGTCCCCAAGGTACGCAGAACCAGGCCATCCCATCTGCGCCTGGGACAGGTGCTAATGCTGCCCCTCCCCCTCCTCCCCCTGCAGGCTTTGTGCCTGTGCTCCCTGAACTCCTGGTTCCGCAGAGCAGTGCTGCGGCTTCTCGCAGCAGTGGTCAGCAAGCCCTCGCCTGCCTCAGCCTTCTGAGTGTGCAAACAGTGGCTGTGCTCCACCACACTCAGCTTTATGCGGCCCTTACTAAAGGTCCTAGAAATTTGCATGAAGTCAGGTGAAGTGGTGCACACCTGTAGCCCCAGCACTTAGGAGGCTGAGGCAGGAAGATTACTATGAGTGTGAGACCAGCCTGGGCTACGTAGCGAGACCCTGTGTGAAAGAAACCAAAACAAAAAGTGAATAAAATAAAAACTGAACTGAGATTGCCAGACCAGTGCCAAGTCAGGGAAACTGGTGTGGCCTGGCATTTCCTGGGCGAGAGCTCTGCCCCCAGGGTCTGACCACTCACCGCTTGCCGTGCGGCTGCTTGCTGGGAGAGACAAGCTGACAGTGTCTGTGCTCAACAGAAAACTCTCGGCGGAGGAGCTGGAGCGGAAACGGCAGGAGATGCTGGAGAACGCTCGCTGGCGGGAGGAGGAGCGGCTGAGCACCCTCAGGAGGCACGCGCGGGAGGAGGAGCATGAGCGCCGGCTGGAGCAGCGGGGCTCCCGCGATGGCAAGTTCATCCAGTGAGTGCCACCACCTCTTGTCTGGGTCTGGGGACAGCCCCTGGGGAGCCTCTTCCCTGGGTTCCTAGAATTCTGCAGAAATCCTCCTGACTCAGCTTCCTGAGTGCGGGGATCATAGGCATGTGCTACTGCTTCTGTTCAAATTCCTTGGCCTTCTTTTTAAATAACAATTGAAGGTCTTGGAAGCCTTTTTCATTGAAACTTTTTCTGTTCTAAACAGATGAATTTTCCTTTGTGGACATTTAAAGAATGTGGTCCCAGATGGAGTCACTTGAAACCCAAGTGTGTGGGCTTCAGGGAACTTGGGTTTGCGCAGCTGCTCGAGGCTAGCGCCCGCTTCTCTGAGTGCCGCTGGGCTGCAGGGTGACAAGGTTCTCCTCCCACTCCTGTCTTGCAGCCGCATGAAGCTGGAGAGCGCGTCCACCTCCTCCCTCGAGGACCGTGTGAAGCGCAACATCCACTCCCTGCAGCGGACCTCGGTGGCCCTGGAGAGGAACTTCATGCGGAGGTGAACCCCATCCCCGCTGGCCCGAGTGTGCCCGGGAGGCACCAGCCTGTGGTCCTCTTTATAAGACAGCAAGTGACTGCGTCTACAGACTCAAACCAGCACTGTCCAAGTGACCCTGGCCCCTTTGTGAGCCTGGGGATGTGCTGAGGAGACCTGCACACGCCCGCCATACTGTTCTCCCAGGCAGCGTGGAGGGGCCTGGGCTCAGATCTCCACTGCCCCCTCTACCGGTTCCACCACCACGGCACAGCCTGGATCTGCCCGAGACCTTTCTTGGTTACCAGTGGGTCACGCTTGCTGTGGTCCATGTGAGTGAGGTGACAGAATGCCCCAGCACAGGGCAAAGCTAAGAGAGACAGGCCTGGGAGAGGACAGTGCAGAAACCCCGAGGGGACTTGGGTGCTCTGAGCCGGGAAGCCCAGGCGTGCATGTGATAGTTGCGGCTGGACCATGCCTTTTTAAATCATGTAGAAACCTTACTACAGTCTTCTGGTTTTGGGATGAATTTGCTACCACAGTATTTTTTGTCGGATGTTAAAAAAAAGATACCAAGTCTCAAGGGGCAAGTTGGCCGTAATCCCAGCACTTGGGAGGCTGAGACGGGAGGATGGCTGTGAGAGGCCAGCCAGGGCCACACAGCAGACCCTGTCCCCCAACAAATCTCCCGTGGCCATTGTTTATGCTATTGTGTGTTTGGCTGGGGTCAAACCCAGGCCTGTCTGCACTGGGCGAGCCGCTCTGCACTGGCCAGGCAGCCCCGGCCAGCACACTACCCCGCCATCCTTTGATCTTCCTCACCGAGCTTCCAATGTGTTGGGATTTTCATTTTTCAACATTTGTGATGCTTAAAACCCACTTCATCCCCAGAGAGAATGCAACATGCTCGAGTTATTCATGCCTCATCCTGCTGCTGCTATGGCTAATTATGCTTTTTATTTTATTACTTGGTAATAAAGGCCACACTTATTTTGGTAACTGTGTAAAAGCGACCATGTGCCCAGTGTTGAGTTTGCATAGACCCGTGACTTGTGTTGAATATGGGGAGAGCCTACGTCGGGGAGGAATTATGTAACCGCGTGTGGGCAGGCTACTCGGGTTCCAAACAGCGAGCCAGAGAAGACGACTGTCGGCCACGGCGTCCCTGGGTCCAGCAGCCTCCTTCGTTGACCCTCGCGGGCAAAGGCCAGGCAGCAGGTGGGTGGGCGCGGAGCCCATTCATAAAACCTAGGGTTCCCGGCCAGCCCCTCTCATTGGCCGGGGGAAGAGAGGCGTGGCCTGCGGTGTCGCGCGCCCCGGCTGGGGGGTGTGGGCGGGTCCACGCTCGGGTGGAGCGAGGGGGCGTTCCCCGCTTTTTGCAGGCCAGACTTCCTTTCCCCCTCGCAGTGTTTCCCCTCTCTCCCCCAGGGTGGGGATGGTACGTCCCACCCTCCTGCCCCTTCCCGAGCTGCGGCGCTGCCGACGCCATCTTGGCACCTCAGTTTGAAGGAAAGCTCCGAAGTTGGGCTCTGGGGGCCCGGCCGGGGTGCCCCTGCCGCCGCACACGCGAACCTTCCCGCCCCTCCCTGGCTTCCCCGCGGTGGCGCGGCGCTCTGAAGCGCGCGGAGGCCAGTCAGGCTCCTGTCAGGCCCGCGTGCGGGACGTGCGGGCCGTACCACCCAGGCGGGGAGGCCCGGGGCAGTGGGCGGGGTGGGCGGGGCGGGGCCGGTAGGGGGCCGGGCGCAGGCGGACGGAACCACCGCGCAAGGTGGGGGGAGGTAACGGGACGGGCGCGACCATGGCGCGGTGAGGCCGTGGGTGGGATTGGTCCGGGGAGGCCTGGGGCCGCTGGCTTGGGCGCTGTCGCCACCGCCCCCTCTCGCTGCTGCCGCCGCCGCCGCCGCCGCCCCGGGCATGTCGTCCAACTGCACCAGCACCACGGCGGTGGCGGTGGCGCCACTCAGCGCCAGCAAGACCAAGACCAAGAAGAAGCATTTCGTGTGCCAGAAAGTGAAGCTATTCCGTGCCAGCGAGCCGATCCTCAGCGTGCTGATGTGGGGGGTGAACCACACGGTAACCTGCACCCCCCGCGCACCCCACGCCCACTGCGCCGGCCCGCGTCCCGCACCCCGCAACCCCCGCCCAGCCTCCAGCACGCCCGCCCACCCTCGCACGCGTCCGGCCGGATTCACCCCGCGCCGCGCGAGGCCTGGTGTCCCCGGGGCACCGCCGCCGCCTCCCTGCCTCCTGCCCAATGTCCGCGCTCGCCTGGCCGCGGAGGGGAGGCCTGGGAGCCAGAGCGTTCGGTGTCTGCTGTTGCATGTGCGTTTCCCGTCCCCGCCAGCCAGCTGCCAGGTCATTGTCCCGCTGACAGCGAGCGGCACAGGCCCTGTGTCTGTGGTCGTTAGGCTGGTGGGGCTCTGTTCCCGTCCTCCAGGCCGCCTTCCCCCCGCTGTGGGAATCCTTGCCGTGTTTCTTTTTGTTTTCTTCGTGAACAAGCCAGAGCAAGTGAAGAGGCCGAGGCTCGCTTGGCTAGGAGAGCCCGTAGCCGTCTGAAGGGCTCATGGTGGATTAATATGCCTTCCCTGTTCTCGAGGCAGGGACTCTCCTTAGTTGTGCGATCCCAAGGATGTGATCCTGGTGACAGTTGTCCTAGGTGAGCGGTCCTCTGGATGCTGCGTGCGGTGAAACTCAGCAGCAACCTCTGGCTGGAAGTTGGAGGTAGCCCAGTGTTTGGAGCGCGAGACTTTGTTTACAGGCCGCCTGTTTAGGGTCTGTCTTCCGCCTCTTGCAGCTGCTGTCTTCTGTCCCCTGACCTCTTTGTGGGTCCTTCGTGGCAATGAGAAGCACTGGCCTCTGCAGCTGCAAGTTAGGAGAGAGGAAAACGAGGGGTTGGGTTTCCGGCTCTGTGGGCTCCCTGCTCTTCCTGTTTGTTTTTGAGACGGGGTCTTGCATGTAGGTCAGGCTGGCCTGGACGTCTTGGTAATCAATCCTCCTGTCTCAGCCTCCCAAATGCTGGGACAACAGGCGTGAGCCACCGCGCCTAGCTCCTTGGCCCTTCTGAACCCTTGAGATTGCCCGTAAGAACGAAGGGCGAGCCAAGGAGCCCAGGGCCAGCAGACTTCACTGCGCGCTGTGAGAGAAGCGGTCTGCTGGCCGGAGATGACGAGCCAGGGCTCTAGAGCTGCACAACCCGCCCAGCAAGCGCGGCGTATGCGAGGGTGCTGCATCTTGGGCAGGGTCACCTTTTCCAGCGTCATCACTGGGGTTAATGAGGGTCCCAGAGAGGAGGGACAGAGGACCCAGGTGTAAGGCTTGGCCTCCTGGCAGCCGCTTTGGGTCAGTTCTCCGACTTGAGTTTGTTTCTCCTGCTGCTTGCAGCCTCCAGGGTCATCTGACAGTATTTCTAAGGAAACTGGGTCATCAAAATATGAACTCTTTGTGTCCCTTTCTGGAAGTCGATCCTTGGTTTTGTTCTAGAAAGCGTCCTGTCTGTGGCAGCTGGTGGAAGCCCAGAGAGAGGAGTATTGCAGGCAGCTAGGAGTTGGGAGCCAGTGCACTCGGTTGTGAGCTGCTGGCCTGCACTCACAGCGAGGGTCGCGTTTGTCCCGTTCCTTTACCCTCCCCCAGCCGTGTTGCAGGGCACAGGGGACCTGAACTTTCACAGAGAGCCTGAATGTGTGCTGTGGGTGTGGCTGGGCGCACCTGGTCCCTGCAGGGCGTGGTGTTGGGCATTTGCAGCTGTGGGTCCTCTGGAAGCCGTCAGTTGGTGTGGGCTGGGTGGGAAGGGATTGCTGTACCCCCGTCCCCCATCCGGTGCCCCCCCTTGAGGCACCCAGAGGGCAGCACCAAGGGCAGGGGAGCTTCTGGGCCCAGTTAGTGCTGCCTTTTGCTGCTCCCTCAGGTAGGGCGGGAGCTGCATCAGGAGATGTAGGCCCAGTAGAGCTGTCTGTCCAGGGCTCAGACCCCGGTGCTCCTCAGCCTTTCCTGGCGCTCTGCTTCCTGCCACTGCCCGCCGTCACTCCTTTTACCAGCTGAAATTTCTGCTGCCAGTCCTCTTTTGGTTTTTAGTTTCTTGTCCTTTAAGCATCTAGGTGTGTGGGTCTGACTTGATGGGATAGCATGAAGTGCGGAAGTCTCTTCTTTTGGAGGGAGAGTGTTTTTGAGACAAGGTCTTGCTATGGAGCCCGGGCTGGGTTTGAACTCATGGTAATGCCTGGGTGTTGGGATTACAGCACTCGCCGCATGTCTGGCTGAGTCTGTCTTTATGTAGAGCAAAAACCAGTCATGTTTCACTTCTGGGGGAAAAGGGGCCTTCAACCCCAACATCGCCTCAGGAGCTCCTCTGTGGCAGAACACAGAGCCCTGGACCCTAAGGACAGCGGAGGAAGCAAGAGGCAGCAGAGACTCTGGTGTGAGGGGAGAGGATGTGACGGAGAGAGCCAGCGCCTCGGGGCAGAGGCCTGGGGGGGGGCCTTCAGCGGAGGGCACTAGGCCGGAAAGGGGTCTCATCCACACTGCTGTCACGTGCAGCCTTGGCAAGGTGGCCAGACAAGTCGCAGTTGGTGGCAGCTCTCTGCCCATGGGAGCAGCGGCTCCTACCCGCAGGGCAGGGCGGCTGCACGCGCCTGTTCTCCCAGGGGTGGGGACGTCCTCGCTTCCCGGCCTCCCCTGCCAGTGTCTTCCTGGGTGCTTCCTGCACCCTTGCACCTTTGGAGAGTGTGTGAAATCCTTTGCCAGTTTTTAAATTGGGTGGTCTTCTTTTATTGAGTTCTGTGTTCTTCATGTTTTCTAGATAGCAATCCTTTATCAGGTAGGTAATTTGTATATGCTTCATTTCCTTTGTCTTTTCATTTTCTTTTTGGAATTTTTTGAAGTTTAAGTGTTTATTCTTTTTTTTTTTTTTTTTTTTTTTTTTTTTTTTTTTTTTTTTTTTTTTTTTTTTAGAGACAGAGTCTTGCTGTGTAGTGCAGGTTGGCCCTCTTGAACTCGCTTTTATCGCCCATCCTGGCCTCGAACTCAGTAATCTTCCTGTCTCAGCCTACTGAGTGCTGCCATTGTAGGTGTGTGCCACTGTGCCTGCCCCAAAGGGTTTATTCTTTTTTTTGGCAGGACCAGGATTCCAAAGTGTTCATTCTAAAATAATTCAATTTATCTATTTTTCTTTTTCTTTTTTGTGTTTTTGGTGTCATATATTAAGCTTTATCTTAATAAAATTTTGAAGGTTTATTCATATATATATATATATATTTTGAGGGATCAGGATTCGAACTCACAACCTTGCACTTGCCAGGCAGGCGCTTGTGCCACGGAGCTATCTCCTTAGCCCCTATTCCCATATTTTTAAGCTTTATAGAGTTAGTTTTTTTTAAAAAAAAAAAAAAAAATATTAGGGGCTGGGGAGATAGCTCAGTAGAATAAGCACTTGCCTTTGCCTGGAAAGTGCAAGGGCCTGAATTCAATCCCTGGTTCTGGAAGGAAAAAAAAAAAAGAAAGGAAAGAAAAAAAAATATTAAACTGGGCACAGAAGTGTTTGTCTGAGGTCTCCACTCCTTAGGACACTGGGGTGGGGTCAGGTGAGCCCAGGAGTTTGAGGCCAGCCTGGGCAGCACGGCAGGAGCTTGCCACAACCACAACATCAGCAACAGCCATATGAGGTGGGGGAGCAGCTCTGGGTAGGGCACTGGCCTGGGGAGCACAAGGTCCTAGAATTGATCCCCAGCACTGCAAAAATAAATAAGCTAAGGAGTTTTCCTGTGACTAGAACACTTCCTAGGAGAGCTGCGCCTGGGCAGTTTGAAGTGCTCTGTAGGGCGGGTCCTCGAGGCTCATTCAGGGAAGCTGTGTGTCCCGGCCTCCACTTCCCCCCGGGTGCCCACTCAGCCCTCCTCGGCAAGACTCTCCATTCCTTGTTTTCATGAATATAGACACCTCACTGAGGAGGCGCACACAGTGTTTGCCTTTCCGCAACTGGCCCACTTAACGCACCATGAGGTCCTCCGGGCTCTTCTGTTTTTGTTTTTTGAGTCAGGATTTCACTTTGTAATCCAGGTTGGCCTCCAACTCACAGAAAGCCTCCCGCCTCAGCCTCCTGAGTGCTGGGATGACAGGCCTGCGCCACCTTGGCTAGCTATGTTGTTGCATGTTGGCGCCTTGGTTTATGAACTTGCTTTACAATTTGGGGGGCGATAACTGTGGTCGTGTTTCTCTGGATTTTACAAATGGAGGCAAAATTTTGTCAAAAGCTTTTTTCTGTCAGCTGAACTGTCCACAAACGTGCGCTGACCTGAGGTACCACTGCGCATCCTGGTTCCCTCCTGAAGGCTGGCCCGTACCCCACCACTGGTGCTTTCCACGCGTTCTCCGCCCCGCCCATCTCTCACGTCCTGCCCGGAGCGATCAGCGCTGTGCGCATATCATCTTCACCCTTAGGCTAGGCCCGTCGTCCGCTCTGAGTCTGTTTGTCAGCTGTGTGGGACCGATGCCCTTTGTCTACTTGGTTCCGCTCCTGTTTCCCCCACGCCTTCCACAGTTCCTCTGTCTGGTGCAGAGCCAGATCCTTCTTTACCTCCCAGCCCTCTCTCTCGCCCTGCTGCTTTAGGAGCTTCCAGTCACTTCCCGCCCTAGCCAGGCCCTACTGTGACCCCCCACCATCCTTGCCTTTCCTGGCGAGGTGGCCGGGACTTAGGCGGGAGGAGGACAGAAGCCAAGAGAGGGACGGGAGGAGAAGCCTTCCGCCCCGCCCTCTTCTCCCCTCCTGGCACTTGTGTGGCCCCTCTGTGCTCGCTGTGGTGGAGCAGCTGAGCTTCCGTGGAAGCCCAGGACAGAAGCCGCAGGGCTGGCCACGTCCACTTGACTTCCACATCGGCATCTGCAGGAGCAGAAAGCCCAGGGTCACTTCTAGCGCTTGGCGGGCACCTCCTGTGTTTCCAGTAAGGATCGCTCTGATCTTTCTGGCGTTGGGGTTCTAGGCTCAGTGGGGAACCCAAACCTTTTCATCTTCATCTTCCACACCAGGGTCCTTCGCTGCAGTCCCAGCCACCTTGCTGTTGCTTCCACTGTGCATCCAAAGGCCAGCTGTCCCGGCTCCCCGACCCCTCTTCCGCCTGCCCATCCTTCCATTGGACTCTCAGGGCAGCTCCTGAGGACAGCCGCTCAGGTCCTGTCGGCACTCGATATTGCTCCCCCAGGGCCTCAGCCAGCAGCAGCCCCAGCCTGAGCAGGCCGTGTTGGGGCGGAGATGGGACAGCGGCCAGTAGGGCCTTTGACCTTCCTGCCCTTGCCGTGGTGGCGGCTGCAGACTGTCTTGATGGCCCCACAGGTGGCCTTGAAGCTTCTTTCCCTCTCCTGCTCCTTCACTGGCTTTCACCCCCACGCAGCTGACCCTGTGCATGCAGTGATTCAGGCCCGAAGGGGCTTCCCCTCTCAGTCTCAGCGTCACGGCCCCGCCCCGGCAGCCTCCTGCTGTGGCACTGCGGTGCTGCTTGCCAGTGAGAGGTTGTCTGGGCTCTGTCTCCAACGCTCGCACGAGTAAGTATGCAAGTAAATATGCTCTGGGCAGCTGTTGTTCTGTCATCATCTAACTTGGTGTTTTGCTGAGCTTCTTTCTTTTCTTTGGAGCTGCGTTTTGCAGTCCTGTAGAGAGCGTGTAGCACCCTCGTTGCTGTTAGTGGCAAGGAATGAAAACGCTGCCTTAGGCACGCAAGGTTTGACAGCCCAGACTGAGGAGCCTGGGCCCTGGCAGGAGATGGTCCTGGGATAGGATCCGGCCCCGCTGACCGGCTTTGCCCGGATCTTCTTGTCCCGACTGCTGAGCGCTGGAGCGAGGGCCAGCCTCCCGGAGGCGCCTGCACACAGGGCAGCAGCCGCTGGGCCCTGCGAGCTGCACTGGGCAGTGGGCTGGGCGCGGCCTCTTCTCTGCTGCCCGCCCCTGGCCCTGGACGTCACAACCCTGAGACATGATCGGCTGCCCTGGGACCTGGCTTTCCCTACCCTGCAACCCCTGTTCCGTGCAGAGCCACCATCCCAGACCTCGATGCCTCCCTCCAGCAGGCCCAGCATCCCCACTCCTGGGCACAGTCCATCCTTCCTTGCATTGCTGGGGATGGCTCCAGAACCTCCTGTGTGCCAGGCCAGGGCTGACCTGTACATGGCGCATCCAGAATTGGCCATTTCTTTCTTCTCTCATTTTATCTTTTCAGTACTTACTTTTCAGTACTTATTTGAGGATAGTGTCTCCCTGAATTGCCTTGGTGCGACTTGAACTTGTAGTCCTCCTGCCTCAGCCTCCCTCAGGCTGGAGTACAGGCTTGAGACCCCATGCTTGGCTGGAATCCAGCATCCCTTAATGCACCTCACATCTCCCATTACACATAATGCAGTTACGGCAGTCTTCTGTCCTCCAAACCAGAGACCATGTCTCTGTGCCTTCCTGGCCACCTGGCCCAGCGCCAGTGGATCATAAACTGAGGAGCAGCTGTTGGCGACGAAGCCAGATCAGGAGAGGTGCTGGCTGCCAGGCTAAGAGCTCAAACTTTTCCGAGGTTGTGGAGAGCAGCGGAAGGTCCTGGAGCTGGTGTGTAAGGTGGTCTCGTGGCAGACCTCCAGGGGCAGCGGGCCTGGCACTGCTGCGCCCTGTTTTCAGCCTGCCACGGGAGCTCCCGCTGGCCCCTACCTGTGCCCTGGGCCACCTTGCGGTCAGCTGGGCCCCTGGGCTGTGTCCTCTGTCCGCAAGGCGCCAGCCTGTTTCTTTCATGTACACAACGCTCCTCACAGAGGGAAGCGTTGAGCAGCTGTCTCCATAAACGCTGTTCAGCTGAAGTGTAATCCAGCTCTCCTGGGGATAAAATGATGTAGCACAACTGAAAGGAAAAAGAGAAGAAAAGACTAAAGTGGTAGCTGAGCCCAAGAGTGAGTCATTTACAGTGGAGACAAGGGGCGAGTTTATGGAGCTGAGAGGTAGGGATCGCTGGCCATCTTTGGGATTGGTTTGGTTATTACTTGAATTAAAATTTTCCTCTTGGGGCTGGGGAGATAGCTCAGGGGCACAAGTGCCTGCCTGGCGAGTATAAGGCCCTGAGTACGATTCCTGGTTCTGCAAAAAAAAAAAAAAAAAAAAAAAAAAAAATTTCCTCTCGTTGAGTGGTGTAATGAAAATAAAGATAAGCTCCGCCCCGTAGTGCACACCTGTAATCTCAGCACTCGGGAGGCTGAGGCGGAGGATCACAAATTTGAGTCCAGCCTAGGCAATCTAGGAAGAACACTTGTCTCAGAATAAAATTTTAAAAAGGCCTGGCAGGCATGCAGCTCAGTGGTAGAATGAGGCCGTGGATTCAGTCTCCATTATTTTTTTTGTTTGTTTGTTTGCTTGTTTATTTTATGGCTGGCTCAGCCTGCCCTGGTGGTGGGGCTGGCGCAGCATGTGGTGCCAGGGATCGAACCGCAGTCCCCACAGTTGCTTGAGCTTTCCTAAGCAGGCGCTTTAGACCACTGAACCATCTCGCCGGCCCCTCAGTCTCCATTGTTGAAGGGGGAAGCAAAGGTATAAAGTGACATGAGAGCTAAATGCTGGCGAGGGTGCAACCAGCGCAAAGTGTGTTGTGCTAAAAGTTTAACGAAAAATTAATGAACAAAGCCTTCCTTCCCAAATAGCTCTGGTCTGATAAAGTGGCCCTGCTTAAGGGGTAGGTTCCTCCCCAGAGGACATTTTTATTTTTTTCCAGTTGTCCTGGCGTCAGGCTGTGGCCGTGGCACTGACTTAGGGTCCCTGACTTGGCCAGAGTCGCCGTGCAGCAGAGGTGGTCACGTTCTGTGAGCTGCTCTTGCAGCCAGAGGCGTCTGGGACCTGCCAGAAAGAGAGCCTGACCCTCTTTGTCTTGCTTCCCCTCTAGTCTTGGAACCAGGCTCAGGATGCCGGGAAAAAGGAAGTGGGTCCGCCACCACAGACTGTTTCTGTTGGCAGCAAAACAGGGAAGCAGAGCCGTTTCCTGTGCAGGCACAGATTTGACAGCCTTGAGGGCAACTTTCCAGACAATAAAATGTGTATTTTGCTGGGTTTGGGGCGCACACCCGTGATCTTGGTACTCTGGGAGGCTGAGACAGAAGGGTTGCAAATGAGGAACTTTAGGGCTGGGATAGAGCTCAGCTAGTACCTTGCATGCTGGCAGGCTGCGTCCCCACTCCCGCTGGCCTCCCAAGTGACCTGGGCTCTCCCCAGCGCTCAGTGTGGCTTCCGGCCTGCTAGCTCACAAAATGTGGACTTCCTTCACTTATTTGTAAAATAAAAAGGGTTGGGACCTAAAGGGGGCAGCAAATTAAATACCACTTCCCCCGTGTGTGCTCCGGGAGGAGTCCTAATGGCTGTGGGTTGTCCCTCCCTTCCGCCCCAGCCTGTTAGTTAGCAGGGTTTGCAAGCAGAGCTTCTGGGACACATGGGCTCTGCCTCCAGCCGGTCCATTAAGTCAGGAATGAGTTTCCTCCGACTCCTGCGTGCATTAGTGGCAGCCCGGCTGGGGTCAGATGTCAGACTCGGGCCTTGCTGGGGGAAGACAGCTGTGGCTCATTAGACCACTAATGGGCTAAGTGGGATGGAAGAGTGGCTGCCCCTCCGGGTCGGAAGCCAGCTCCACCCAAGGAGTGAGAGGCAGAGAGGGCTGGGCAGAGGTGAGGTCCCAGTTGAATATGCCCCCTTTTCTGTCCCTACCCTTTTTATTTCAGTGGCCCGAGTGAGCCAGGGCTGGTGTCTGCCTAGGCCTTCTGCTCAAGTTCCACGTCCTTCTCTGGGAGACGCCACTTAGGCACCGCGCAAGCAGCTGGTTTGCCCAGCCTCGAGCTGATGCTGCTTGTGGCACCTGTGATCTTGGTGCTCTGGGAGACCCGCAGAGGCTGCAGTGACCACGCGGGGTTAGGGTTAGGGCCTGCTCCACCTCGGACCACGTGTGGCAGATACTCACTGAGTGCCAAGCACTGAGGGCGTGGGTGCTTGAGCATTCCCAGGGCAGCAAGAGCTGGGAAGGGAGTTGGCATTGGAGACCATAGGCAGCCTCCGCGTCGGAGCACGTTGTCCTCGCGCTAAGCTCCCTGTCCCCTTACTTTGCAGATCAATGAGCTGAGCAATGTCCCTGTCCCTGTCATGCTCATGCCAGATGACTTCAAGGCCTACAGCAAGATCAAGGTGGACAATCACCTCTTCAATAAGTAAGCAGCCCCACGTGGTCTCATGAGTGGGCTGACCTGGCCAGCAGGCTGGGACAGTGGCACCTGGCACACGGGCTGGGAGTGTACTTATTCTGGCCTGTCCCTGCATTGTCTTCTCATGCCTTTTATCCGTTGCCCTGCAGTGTCCCTTGGGGCTTGTGGCAGGCGGTGACCTGATCTCAGGCTGCTGCCTTGGGGTGCGGCCCAGCCGCAGAGCAGCAGGCTGAGCTCAGCTCTGCCGTGCGCCTCGAGCCGCCGGCCCCACTTGTGTGCCCACTGCCCGTGGCCTCCCACAGCCCCTCAGGCCCCTTGGTCCCCTCCCCATGACCCCCAGTGCCCAGCACCTCTCCGCCCTCCTGAAAGCTCTGCCTTCACGGCCCTGCTGATGCAGGCCTGCAGTCCCAGCCCAAGGAGGCTGCGGCAGGAGGGACGCGAGCTGAGGGTGGCCCAGAGCTGGCCCAGTGTGCGCAGAGAGAAGGGAAGAGCAGGTGGCTCCTGGCGGGGAGCTGCTCCGGGGCAGGCAGGCACAGCCTTGCTGTCCACTCCAGGGAAAACCTCCCGAGCCGCTTCAAGTTCAAGGAATATTGCCCCATGGTGTTCCGCAACCTCCGCGAGCGCTTCGCCATCGATGACCAGGACTACCAGGTACGCTGTGGCGCAGGAAGAGGAAAAAGTGTTGCTGTCCCTGTGCTACATGTCCCTGCCCCACCTGGACTGGTTCCTGTCCCAGATGGGGCATCCCGGGAGGAGCAGGGTGCGGCAGGGCACCCCGTGGGGTCCCCAGTCCAGGCCAGAGAACCCTCTGCGGTAGTTGGACTTAACGAGAGGATGGTGGCCAGCAAGATGAGGCCTCCTGAGGCAGGTGAGATAGAGGGGCAAGCCGTTGAGGAGGAGAGTCGCCTCCTGCCTCTGTCCCCTTCCAGCTGGTGAGGGGCTGGGAAGTTCAGGGCAGGGCAGGGCCAGGCAGGGCAGCTTCCTTCCCCAGGGTGACTGTCTTCAAGGCCCTCAGAGCACCGGGAGGAGTGGGTCCCCGCAGCAGGGGTGCCAGGTGGAGTGCTCGGCCTCTGGCTCCTCCTTGTCGAGGGCTTCCACCTTGGTGCAGGGTGGAGTGAGGCGGCAGAGCAGCGCCAGGGAGGGTGTGCTGACCTGTGTCCTCCGTGGGGCGGGGCAGACGTAGGTACCCTGACCAGGAGGATAAGGGGCGAGAGGAGGTCCCTGAAGCTGGAGCTGAGCCGGGCCCTGCCAGCAGGGATTGTACTGAAGACTTTTTGGTGTTGTCACGGGCCCACGTCTCTGGGGTGTCTCCCTGCTCTGCACCACCCCACCATATCCTCTCTGTGACTGCATTGTGACCCCAGGCCCCTTATGGGCGCCTGACTGGGCCCAGGCTGGAAATGAATACAGCGAGGCCCCCGAGCCTTAGACACCAGGAGCTCCGTGGAGGGAGGCTGTGGGTGACGTGGGGCCTGCAGATGGCTGTGAGATAGCACAGAAGAGGCAGGCGAGCGAGGAGAGAGAAGACCCGCCCCGCTCAGCACCTCAGCTTTGGGGACACCCCGTTTGAGGGGTGCTGCTCTGCTGAGGGGGGCCCCAAGCTGCCCTGTTCTTCAGATTGAGCTCCTCAGGCAGGGTGCAGAAGCCCATGCCTGTGCCCCTGGCACTCACGAGGCGGAACCAAGTGCAAGGCCATAGGCTGGCTGGGCAGCACGGCGAGAGCCCGGCCTAGATGGGCGTGCCGCTCCTCAGTAGCGGTGCGGTGAGGGCCCGGCCTTGCTGTGAGCAGATCTTGTGACACGCAGTGCAGCGGGGTGGGGACCCTGACCGCTGGCCCCTGCGCAACCTGCTTGTGGAGGAATGGGGACAGCCGGGTGCAGCGACCACAGGCACCGACAAGGGTCCTCCTGCTTTGGGAGGGTTTTCCAGCCCCATCCACACAGGGACAGTGGCATGGTGTCCTCTTGCTCTGAGTGTGGTCTGTGCCACCTGGGAGAAGGGAAAGCCCCTGTGCTACAGACCAGGACCCTGTGGACAGAAGAATGGCCACGCCAGGGTGGGGAGGGCCCAGACCAGGAGGCCAGGCTCAGGACCGGCTCGTAGTGTGTGCAGTGTTTTCTGGGGCCAGAACAAAGGCAGGGTCAGAGGGCCAGTGGGATGGCTCAGCAGTCTAAAGCACCTGCTTAAGAAAGCTTAGGCAACCTCAGGGACCGAGGTTCGATCCCCGGCACCACATGCTGTGCCAGCCCCACCCCCAGGGCAGGCTGAGCCGGCCATAACATGAATGAGTGAATGAATAAGTAAATAATTTTTTAAAAAAGGCAGGGTCAGGGTGAGCCCACTTCTGTGCTGTCTGGGGTCTGGGTGGAATTGTCAGGAGCAACTCTGGTGACCTGGATGGGCCCGTGGGGAGCGCTGTGAGCGCCAGAGGAGAGCAGCATGGGGGCTCCCTGGGAGCTCTGGCTGGGGGTGGCCTTGGCATGGCCAGCACCGAGCAGGACGTGGGGCAAAGCCAGGGCCGCTTTCATTTGGTCCCTCAGAACTCGGTGACGCGCAGTGCCCCCATCAACAGTGACAGCCAGGGCCGCTGTGGCACTCGTTTCCTCACCACCTATGACCGGCGCTTCGTCATCAAGACTGTGTCCAGTGAGGACGTGGCTGAGATGCACAACATCCTAAAGAAATACCATCAGGTATGGTGAGTGGAGCTGGGTGGCGGGGCCTGTGTGGGTGGCAGCTGGCAACCAGGTCTTGACTGTGGGGGAGGGGACCTCAGCCCACCCGCTGCCCGCATCTGTGTGGACAGATGGCTGCTTCCGGCCCAGCAGAGGGGATGGTGGGGCCACCTGAGCAGTGGTGACAGGAGCTTGGAGTTTCTGGTCCTGGCTTACACAGGGTGGGGGTCGCTGTCCTGAGTGGGGTGGGCAGTGGGCCAGGAGTCCAGGGGTGATGGCTGCTGTGTGTGGCTGAGGGCTCCTCGCTGTGCTGCCGTGCATGCCTCGGGAGCCTTTGACCTCACCAATGGCTGGCAGCATCGCTGACCCGCAGGAGCTTTCCCTGGGGCTTGGGGAGTCCCCCAGTCTGCCCCACAGTTCAGGGTCCACAGCCTTCTCCTGCCACCTTCCCTTCCAGTTCATCGTGGAATGCCACGGCAACACGCTCTTGCCGCAGTTCCTGGGCATGTACCGCCTGACTGTGGATGGTGTGGAGACCTACATGGTGGTCACCAGGAACGTGTTCAGCCACCGGCTCACCATGCACCGCAAGTACGACCTCAAGGTAATGGCTGTGCCTCGCTGCTCCGCTGGCCCGGGGGACAGGGTCTGTGCAGGGGCAGCACATGCCGCGCTCCGCTCCCTCTGCTCAGATGCACGCCTTGCTCTGCGTCCCCGTAGCACCTCTGCCCTCCCGGCGGCTGCCGTGGGGAGTGCGTGAGGGTGGCCGGCCCGGCATCCTGTCTGCGTCCCTGTGAGGAGGCAGTCCCAAGCCAGTGCACAGCTGCAGTCCCAGCACTCAGGAGACTGAGGCAGGAGGGTCACTGTGTGTTTGAGGCCACCCTGAGCTACACAGTGTGACCGTCTCAAAAAGCCAAAAAAGGAGGAAGGAGACCCCAGGTCTCCCTGTAACGTGTCCGGCCTGCGGGCACGGGCTGCGTGCCCTGGGCAGTCAGTGTTGGGTGGCTGTGCCGGGGTGGACAGGCTGCTGCCGTGCCTCTGCCGCTGACCACCCACCCTCCTGCTTGCCTGCCTCGACATCTCCTGATGGCTCTTGTCCTTGTAGGGTTCTACTGTTGCCAGAGAAGCGAGTGACAAGGAGAAGGTACTCTGGTGTGGCACATGGGGAGGGTCGTGGGTCGTGTCCATTCCCTCTCCCTCAGCAGCTCCTATCCCAGCTCCCAGACACGAAGCCTGTCGTCACCTTGGCCCAGGCGCGGGAGGTGGTCCTGTATCCCCATCCAGTCCAGTCAGGGTTCCCTCGTGAGTCCTCCCTGTCTGACCCATGCCTTGTGCTTGCCATCCTTGCAGCCCAGGCCACGCCCACAACTCCAGGGCTCCCTGAGCAGGCGTGGTGTGGCCCCTCCTGCCGTGCCCTTTGCCATCCCTGGCCACAAGGACAGGGAGTCAGCCTGCCGCCCTAACACTGCTGTCCCTCTCCCAGGCCAAGGACCTGCCCACGTTCAAAGACAACGACTTCCTCAACGAGGGGCAGAAGTTGCATGTGGGAGAGGAGAGCAAGAAGAACTTTCTGGAGAAGCTGAAGCGGGACGTGGAGGTACCGACCCCGGCCTCACCTGCCCTGGAGCTGGGGCAGCGGCTGTGCGGGAGGACAGTGTGGCCGGCGTGCGGCGCTTGTCCATCATGACACCCCCAGCTCAGCTCCCCTTCCCGTGTCGCCCCCACTGCCATCCCCGCAGAGTGTGGTCAGCCTGCCGAGCCCCTCCCTTCCCAGCAACCTGGGGTCAGCGGGCCTCCTCGTGGGCAGGGCTCCTGCCGGAGAGCTCCTCACCCGGCCCTGCCTGTGCCTCCGTCTGTCTTTCTCTGTCACTCTTCTCCTTCTCTGGTGGAGCTGGGCAGTGTGCTTGCGCATGCTTAGCAGGTGCCCTGCCGCTGAGCTCCAGCACGGTCCCCACCTTCTGTCTTAATAAGTTGAGAACCTGCTCACTGAAATCCAAATCCTGCCAACTTCTAAAAATTATTATTAATCATAAATGTTTTCCTGGTAAGCACAGTGTTCTGAATTTAATCCCCAGCAACGAAGCAGGGGAACCATATATATATATAAAATTGTCTTTTTGGAACCAGAATCTTGACCTCACTTTGTAGCCCCCAGGCTGGTCTCAAACTTGGAAAGATCCTCCTGCCTCAGCTTCCCAAGTGCTGGGATTATAGGCGTGTACCACCATGCCCAGCAAAATTATTATTCTTTTTGTAGCATTGGGGAGTGAACCCAGGACCTGTTCTCTGAGCTCTATCCCAGCCCTTTTATACATTGTAGATTATACCTAAGGATAACATTCATCATGTGGGATTTGTAACTGTATGACCTTTTTATATTTTTAACTTTTGAGAAAGTGTTGTTAAGTTACACGGGCTGGGCTAGAGCTTGAGGTCTTTCTGCCTCAGCTTCCCAGGGTGATAGGGCACAGATCCGCAGCACCCTGCCTGGCGCTGATTTTGTCACAAGCACACACAGGCCCCAGCTTCACGGTGCTGCAGAGGTGAGATGCGCCTGCTGCAATTTTGCCCTTTGCGTGAGCTGGTGCCGCCAGGCTCCCGGCTGGCCTGGTCCTCTCGCGCACTGTGCAGTCAGCCGCCCGTTCCACAGGCCGTTCCTCTCTGACGAGGCCACCCGGGCACACTGCCTGAGAGGAGGCTCAGCGGTGCGCCCTGGTGTATTAAGTGTAGGAAGATGTTTTGCAACCTGTGATGGGCTTAGGGGAGCGTAGCTGTTGTGAGTCAGGGCTCTTTATATGATGATACCTGTCAGTGTGTGTGTGTGTGTGTGTGTGTGTGTGTGTCTGTGTCTGTGTCTGTGTCTGTGTCTGTGTATGGCTTTGAGCAAGGGTTCTACTATGCAGTTCAAGCTGGCCTTGAACTTATTTTGTAGCCCAAGGCCTTGAACTTGTAGGGTTCCTCCTGCCTCAGCCTCCTGAGTGCTGGGATTACAGGTGCATATCATTTTCTGGATTTTTGAGACAGGGTCTTGCTATGTATTGCAATCTGTCCTGAACCCACTATGTAGTCCAGGCTGGTCTCAAACTCCCATTACTCCTCCTGCTCCAGCCTCCCCAGTAGTGAGGTCACAGGTACACACACCACACCTAGCTGACGCTTGTCACTTCAAGGGTACGGCTGGTTGCATTGTGTTCACTCTGTTGCGAGCGCTCACCAGCCTCCAACGCTGAGATTTTTGGTCTTTTCTGCACTCTGTGCCGTCTCTGAAATGCACCTTGGCAAGATTCTGTCTGAGGGACATAGCTGTGTCCCCTCCCCCCCCTTTTTTTTTTTTGCGGGAGCAGGGACTGAACTCAGACCCTCGTGCTTGCCAAGCAAGCACCTATTCTACTGAGCTATTTTCCTGGCTCCTGTGTCCCCTTTTGTGATGCCCTCATTGCTCTTGGCAGGTGACACTGAGGGTCAGCTCTGTCCAGCATATATTTGAATTTATTTCGTTTTTTTCCTTCAGTGCTGGAGATTCAAGCTCCAAACCCTGCCACTCAGTCACCCGTCCCCACTTGCCTTTGTAACTTAAATTTGAAATAGGCCTCGGGTTGTCCACGCTGGGCTTGAGGTTGTGACCCCTCTGCCTCTGCCTCTGCCTCTGCCTCTGCCTCTGCCTCATCCGGCTGGGGTGCTGGGTGCGCCTGCAGCGTGGCCGTTGACCCCCCTCTGGCTAGGAGCCTTTCGCCGTCCGCCCTCTGTCCTCTCCTCTCTGCCATGCAGTTTGTCCTGAGCCTCTCTTCTGTCCCTGCACGAGGTCTTCGCTGAATTCTGGGCCGCTTACTTGTTCTTCTGTTCCTGTGTGCTGCTCTCTTATCTTCCCTGGGGGTGGCAGGGGTGGGTGTCGTGGACACCATCCTGCTGAGACCCAGCCTCTGTCCGTGGCCTTGGGGGATTCTGTGGATCGCAGCCTCAGGGTCCTGTGCTGTGGGGTTTGGGACGTCAGAGCTGCCCTCCTGGTGCCTGGCGAGGCTCCTCCCAGTCCCCAGCCCAGCTGTTCTCATGCTTGGGGTGGGTGGGGGGAGGCTGCGGACTGGCACAGTTGTTTAAGTGTCTGCTCAAGCAAACGCAGTTAGGCGCAGAGGACCTCGGTTCGATCCCCAGCTCTATAAGCCTCGCCCGCCATGCCCTTAAGGCATCCTCAGACAATAAATGCATACATACATACATGCATACATAAGTAAATAAGTAAATAAATAAAGAGGCCTTCTTCCGTTCGCTGGCGCAGCAGCTGTGTGTGTGACTCTGGAGGGAAGCTTGCCGTGAGGCTCCTGGCAGCTGGGCTCTGTCTTGGCCCCTCCAGTGTCATTCCCAGGCTTGTCTGTCCCACGCACTGCTGTTCTGGGGAAGCCTGCGATGCCATCTTCCCTCCGTGTCCTCATGCGCTGGGCAGGGCAAGGCCCCTTTCGGCTTCTAGGGCAGGGTGAGGGCGCGGCTTGGCTCTGGCTGCCCGTCTCTTGCTCTGTCCATTCCACCGCGGTGGTATGAATCTGAGGTGCTGGCTCTGACTGCCTGGGACTCTGTTAGTGGCTTCCGCCCTGCAGCCACCAGGCACGAGACAAGAGCCCTGGAAGCCCCCGCCTGCTCTGCTGCCGGGCACCCTGGAGCTCTGGTCTGCCTTGCATCCCAGGACTCATGGGCCGGGACTCCTAGAGCCGCAGTCAGAAACTGCTGTGCCTCTTCCAGAGGGCAGGGTGCCGCCCTCTGCTGGAGCCCGCTGAGGCCCCAGTTGTCCTCCCTTGTCTGAGCTGCTGCCGCCCCTGCGGGCTGCCTCCTCCTCGCCCATCCCACAGCCTGGCTCCCGGGCAGGCTCCTTCCATCTTCGGGGCCCTCACCCTGACTGTCCCCCGCCTCTCCCTGCTAGCTGCTGTGGTTCCCTGTCTTGTCTCGGACAGCCAGGGCAGAGTGAATGGATGGGCACGCGTGGCCCAGAGGCCCCATGACATCCTCTCCTGCTGTCTCCTCCCTCGCCACAGTTCCTGGCACAGCTGAAGATCATGGACTACAGCCTGCTGGTGGGTATCCATGACGTGGACCGAGCGGAGCAGGAGGAGGTGGAGGTGGAAGAGCGTGCAGAAGACGAGGAGTGTGACGACGGCGCGGGCGGCCTGCTGTGCTCCTACGGGACGCCGCCTGACAGCCCCGGCAACCTGCTCAGCTGCCCCCGCTTCTTTGGGCCAGGGGAATTCGACCCCTCGGTTGACGTCTATGCCATGAAGAGCCACGAGAGTACGTAGGCTCCCCCTGCAGCCCCACCAGCTGCGGCTGCCTGGCCGCTGCCTCAGCACTCACGCCCACCTCCTCAGGTGCCCGCTGAGGCAGGTTCATCCCTGGTCTTGGAACGGCCAGACCCTGTCTGTTCTGTCCTTCCTGCCTCCCAGGGTGGCTGCAAAGATGAGCTGAGGTAGGGCTGTAGAGCCCGTGTGGCAGCACATGCCTGGCCCGCAGCATGCTGGGAGGCTGAGGCAGGAGGGTGGAGGCTGCAGCTCAGGGAGAAAAGGGAGCAGCTGGTGAGGACGCCTTGGTCCTTCGCGGTGCCAGCGTGACACGGGATTGGAACCTGGTGTGAAGGGGTCACAGGGGCTCGGCAGCTTTGCCTTTGCCCCCGACACCTATTCCCCCCTGCCTGCTCTCCCTGTCCTCCAGGCAGTCCAAAGAAGGAGGTTTATTTCATGGCCATCATCGACATCCTCACACCGTATGACGCGAAGAAGAAAGCTGCGCACGCTGCCAAAACGGTGAAGCACGGGGTGAGCTCTGCGTCTCCCTGGCCTGGTCGTGCAGCACCCGGGCAGCAGCCTTCATGCCTGCTTTGCGGGTGCACGCTCTCCTCCCCAGCAGAGAGCCCCGCTCCTGAGGGGATGCGCACCCATTTTCTCCTGCCTCTGCCCCTCAGGGCAAGTCGTGCCCCTGGCGAGCTGCCAGGAAGTGCCGTTCAGGAGTGGGCTCCCGTGGGCGCAGTCCCCAGGCGTGAAGCCACTGTCCTCTGTGAGGTGTCCTCATAGGGAGCCCAGTGCTCCGGGCGCCTCAGGAGTGGCGAGGATCTGGCCCCAGGAGCCAGGCTCTTCCACCGCAGCCCCGGCCCAGCTGAGCCACGCGGCGCTGACCTTCTCCCGCTTTGTCTTGCAGGCGGGGGCTGAGATCTCGACGGTAAACCCTGAGCAGTACTCCAAACGCTTCAACGAGTTCATGTCCAACATCCTGACGTAGTTCCCTTAGACTTGGCCCCAGCCGGAGCACAGGCAGCTGGGGAGGGCCCAGGAGAGGACGGGAGAGGTGTGCGGGTTGGAGGGAGGGCAGGACAGAGATGGGGGGCTCGCAAGGTGAGACTGCAGCCTGTGACACCGAGGAGGTGCAGCACCTTCTGCTAACCTGTGACCTCCCCCTGTTTCAATACCATGTCATCCTTAAGACACCTTGGGGCTAGTGGCGACCTGTGGGTTTATTTGGGTTTTGGTCCTCGTCACCACCCTCCTGCCCACCCACCTCCCCCGCCTCAGTTATCCAGGTCCCTGCAGCTACTTCGGCCCTGCTCCCTGCGTGGCGTCTGGACTCTTGATTTCGTGGAGTATTGTGGGCAATTTTACCTCCCACTCTGGATCCAGGTGAAAGGTTCCTTCACACTTGTCCACTTCCTCTGGCACTGTCCTCCCCAGAGGTGGAGACCTCGGGGGTGAGGAGCAGGGTCTTCCTGGAGGGGTGGGAGCGTCACCACACTCAGGCTCCGAGGCCGCAAGCCTGCCTGCCACCGGAAAGCTCCTCCGGCCTGCTGGGTCCTGGTGTCTCAATGCTGTCCCTTTGGTCACCCCAGAAACTGATTGTGTCAGATGCGGTTTTGTGCAAACCTGCCCTTCCTCACGACCTGCGTGGCCGGCCTGTCACCGGGTCTAGTGCCGAACACTGGGTGCTCTGCAGCGCTGTCTTGGGCCCAGGCCCGTCCATCTGCAGTTTCTCACCTGAACAGTTTCAAGAACAGTGAGTCCCCACTTTGGAGTGTGGGGACAAGCCTGAGGGTGCTTCAGAGTTGCTTGAGGATGGGCCCAGGGCGGCCCCTGCCCAGCCCCTTCCCAGGATGGGGCTTTCCACAGCCTTTGAAGGGCTCCTTCCCACCCTCAGAGCGCTGCCCCAGAAGAGCCCCGTGTGTCCCGATGCCGTCACAGCCGCCAGTCTACTCAGAAGGACAAGTGACATCTTCCTAGCCCCATGCCAGGAAGTGGGGACTTGGTGTGAGAGGAGGGGACCCTGGTTGGTGACTCAGAGGTGTGAAGTTGGTTTGTGGAACACTGCAAGGAACGGAAGGCTTCCTGGGGCTCCCGCTCACCACCCTAGGTGCCAGGGACCTTGCTGCTCTGTGGGACTGGGAGAGCCCCTCGCTGGAAGGGCAGAGGCCACACCACAGCCAGCTCCAGGAAGGACAGAAGTGGCTCCGAGCAGCGACCCGGAAGCACTTGGAACTATGTGGACGGGGGAAGACCTGGGACTTAGGAAAGGAATCACGAAGCAGTCACACCTGGACTTGATTTCCCCACCTCACAATCAGGAGTGAAATTCTGAATCTGCTCTCTGCCTGGCCCCGCACCTCAGGCTCAGGAGGCCGCGTCCCCAGTGGCCTCGCCGCCCCGGTCCCAGCCACTTTGCCATGCCATGTCCCGGGCGTCACATGTCCTGCCAGTTACATGACTACCAGGTATCTAACTTGTGTAACATGGAGTTTTTGTGATTTTTTTTTTTTTTTTTTTTTTTTTGGTATATTGTTTACATTCTGAGAGGTAGTGTTCTGTTTCAAATGCTCTTTCTGTTTTTCGGACAGTATTGTGGATCGGGTCGAAACTTTTGAGCTGTGGTTTGGTGGATTTTAGATTTTTTTAAAGGTCATTCTTTGTGCTCTCTGCAAAACCTTGGGTCTGGCCCCCCAATTCTTGGCATTCGGATGTTCAAAAGCTATTTATCTTGATTTATATGACTTTTCTTTCTGTTTTGTAATGATAAAGACATTCTGTTTGGCCTGCAGTCTGAAAGTGAACTGATCCCCACGTTTATGGCCTGCTTTTCTCCCCAAATCCCACCAGGTCCTTCCTGGTCATCCCAGAATCGTTCAGACTCTCCCTGGAACAGAGATGTAGGAATAAGGATGTGGCTGGGGACCGAGGCCTAGGGGGACAAGGGCAGGTTCTGCTTCTGACTCTCGTTTTGCCACTAATGGGGAGCGTGTGGCCCCAGCCTGTCCTGTACACGTCCTGTAGTCCACAGCTGGGACATTGTGGCCTTCCCCACCCCACCCCCGGCGCACCCCGGCTGACCACGGCCTGACTTCCGGGTACTAAACCACTGGTCTCTGCCTCCCCACCCGGGCTCCTTCCCTGTGCCCTGGGGTGGGATCCTGGGGCAGCCAGGCGGCCAGCATTTCAGGGCCAGCGCTGTCCTCATCTAGCTCAGGGTTACTGGTCTGTGGCCGGCACCGAGCGGCACCCACATCCCCACACTGGCAGCTCTTCTTCCTCTCCCTTCCCACCCTGCGCTTCAGGCCCCCTCAGCCGGCCAGGCCACCCAGTGGAGGTGGCCACAGACCCAGGCCTTTCTCAGTAGACAGCCCACCCCACCATCTGAGCGGCTCAGGTCAGAGTGAGACAGGTGCCAGCACCCCAGCATTTGAGCTGCTCCAGCGTGGGGGCTGGAGGGACCTGCAGAGCTCTGGTCCCTGGCTTTGGGCTCCCCCAAGCCTTGAGACTGTTTTTTTTTGGCAGCAGTGTAGGGAGGGGATCCTCAAAGAGAAATGCATCCAGACGGCAGCTCCAGTGCGCCAGGCACCCACACGGGAGGGGCGGGGCCTGGCCTGCTCTAGAGGTGCCACAGCAAGGTGTCCCCAAGGGGTGGAGACACAGTCATCTCTACAGACACCCAGAGATGCTTGAGGGAAGGCTGGGGAGGAAGCTTCCAGAAGCATCCTGTCCCATCATGCCATAGCCTTCAGGGAGCCTGAGCTGCGTGGCACCCCTGCACAGGGTCTGCTCATCATGAACCAAGAATGTGACCTTCTCCTTGGTCACCTGGGGGGCACGGAAGCCACTCCTCACCACACACCTGACCTCTCAGTCTCCTGCCGCAAGTTCCATTTTTAAATAGGAATTTTCAGCCCCTGTGCTTGTCTAATGTCCGCTCTCGACAGTTCAAGACCCTGTTCCTGTTTTAAAGTGCATGCGTGTGAGATGCCTCTCCAGCCCGAGGGAAATAAACCGTGAGCAGCTTTGTGTATGCCGCTGTGTGGTCCTTTGGCACTGCGCCCTCCCCCCAGTAAAGGTTTTCTCCTCAGTTATGGAGGCAGCTTGGGCAGTCTGTCTGGAGGAGGAAAGGGTGCAGCCTCCATGAGGTCAGATGCAGGGGGATGTGGAGAGGGCCGCACTGGTGCCCCCTGCCGTCCCCGCCCCCAGTGCGGGAACCAGCGCCAGCCCAAACCGACCAGGACACTGCCTCCGGGTGCCCCCATTCTCCACCAGCGATGGCAGGTCACCAGATGTCTGAGCCTGAGAGCTGCCAGCCCAGGAGCATTAGCGACCCAGGGCTCACCCAGATCTCACATCAGGCACACCTGTGACCCTGGCACTCAGGAGGCTGAGGCAGGAGGATGGCGAGGTCAAGCCCAGCCTGACAACTTAGCAAGACCCTGTCTAAAAAGGGCCAGGAAGCAGTTCGGTACCACATACAGCAACAGCGAGCACAGGAGTGCACGGCCTGTCCTGGCACTGGGGGGGCTCCCTGGAGCCAGAGGCCAGCGCGGGGTGCTCCAGGGACGGTGTTTACCCAGCATGTGCACTCGGCTGATACTGGGGAGCCTGGCGCTTGGGAACGCGGTACCCACAGCCCGCTTCCTGTCTGGGGTGTCTCCTGAGGTCGAAAGCTGGACTCACCGAGGGGCAGGAAAAGCCCTCTGAGATCTCAGCGATGGAGCTGAGGCCCGAGAGTGTGGGAGCCCGCAGGGGCACACGGGGCTGGGAAGCGAGCAGGCGCTGGCCAGGCTTCTGCCCGAGACAGGAGCTAAGTCTCAGTTCCAGCAGTGTGGGGCGGGTTGGGCTTTGGTGCCTAGGGGTTTGGGGTCAGCACCCCAGCATCCCCAAGCCAGGGTGGCCGTGGACGGGCTGCCACGCGCTGGGCCTCTGCATAAGCCACCCTCCACACTGGGCTCAGGGCTCAGCCGCTGGGGGCACAACAGTGAGGTCAGCCTAGCAGAGGGCGCATGTGGGCCCCCATGGGCCCCCATACAGCAAGACAGCAGAGCCAGGCCTGTGCACAGGGCCGGGGAGAGAGCAGTGGAAAAGCACCAAAGACGACAAATCAAGAATGAAAGGCTACTTTATTAAAAAAAAAAAAAAAAAATCCACAACAGTCCTAGTCCATCCGGGCCTTCAGGGTCCTGGTGGTGATCTTGTCCTTTTCACTGCA
>PVKN010005083.1:0-31715 GCA_004027915.1 Capromys pilorides
TCTTGATTTTGGCACAGAGTGAACTATTATTTGAGTGATCTGTAAGTTCTTTCTTCTTCATTTTTATTTTAGGCAATTTTTATTGTTATATTCATTTAAGTTTGTAAATAATTTATTTACAATGTGCAATCTATTATTAATCTCATGCTATATGTTCCTTTCATAACATTTCTCTTAAATTCACTTTGTCTATATCTTATATCTTTCACATTTCAATATTTGTCTATAACTTTAATATGCTATACAATTATTGATTTTTCAATAAAGTTAATGACATTTTTTTAAAAATTAAGAAAGAAAGGGTTTATTTAACTCCTAATTTGTGGAGGTTTCAGTCCATACTCAGCTAGCTCCAAGGCAGAGTGGCACAGGGAAGAGGGCAGCTGTTCATAGCAGTGAGAACACAACAAAGAACAAGAGAGGAAGCAGCAGCTGCTGTAGCTAGTAAGTCTCTCTCCCCTCCTTATGTTGTATTCAGGCTATATGCCCCAGGGTGGATGCAGCACTCATATCCATAATCCCAGCATTGGATCATAAATTAATCACACACTCCAGAAGCCACCCCATGACTACATGAGGCTTTGGAGGGACACAAACCATAACACAGAAGCACCTGTATTATCATTACCTGGTGACAATAGACCTGGGAGATTAGATTGGGATCTACTAAAGTGCCTGTAAGCAGTAACAGGCATTGGGGTTCAATTTCTGGGCCTGCCGTGCCGGCCCTGCCCCCAGAGTGTGCTGAGACTGCAATTGAGACTGAGCATGGTGGTGCACCCCTGTAATCCCAGCTCTTGGGAGGTTGTGAACAGGCGGATCACTATGAGTCCAATTTAGTAGTAAGACCCTGAACACCCTGTAGACCCTTCCCTAAAATATAAAAATTAAAAAAGAATGGGGATCTAATATGATCAGGAAAAAATGGAGCAGGTCTACTTAATATAGCTCCTAACAATTTTTAAAATAGTTGTAATAAAGTAGGCTTGAGATGACTCATTTGAAATTGTTCTACCAATATTGATAGAATCCTTAACTGCCTGAAGAGTACCAGTGGTACCAGAGTACCAGAGTACCTTCATTATAAATCCAATTTTAGATCTGTTTTGTTTTAATCAATCGTGCAATTGTAAGAGTACAGCCCTGCAAGGTTATAGCCAAGACTTTGCTTTCTTGATATTCTATCTTAGCCATCATCCTGTTATATGGTGACACATACCTCTGAGGGACAAAAGTAGGAGAACACCCCATTCTTTCATGAGGCCTATGCCCCATAGATTGACAGGAAAGGGGGCAATGAACAGTGTTAAAATGCCTATCTGTCCATCATGACCGACATAAGGGAGTGGCAGTAAACTCTATGGAACAGCCGGAAGGGAGCCTATCAGAGTGGTGGAGGCCAGTCTAGTCAGCCAAGGAAATGGCCATGATTGGCTATTTACTATAGTGACATCAGCTCCTGTATCTATCAATCGAGTAAAAGATTTCCCACTTAATGCTACAGATAGGTGTAGGAAATAAAATATCCTGGGAAAAATCAAATTCTTTGCTTAAAGATTCACCTCTGTCAGGTTCACACATGGGGTTAAGGGTAGTAGTGGAAATTTCCATGGGAATTAAATTTAATTTTTCTGCCCCCCCAACAAATCAAGGCTAGCAGCCACGGATAAATCTAGTTCTGAACTCTGAGTGGTCCACCAGACAGGGAAAAAAAGGAAGCAGGATTCTACAGTTCACACATCCTAGCAGAGGGACTGCTCTTATTCTGGTTTGGACTGGATATAACTGATTTAACTGGGTCCGAGTCACTGGAGTACTGACTCTTCTTTTGTTATTGCTCGTGGGCCCTCAGTCTGGGCACGTGGCTTGCTTCTCCACAACTGTGCCATTTTTATGAAACTTAGATTTACAGTCTTTTGCCCAGCGAAAACCTTTCATGCATTGCAGACACTGAGTACTGAATAAATCTGCTGAGGGGGCTGCTGGCACATTTACAGGCCCTGGGCAGTGCCAACGAGTGTGTCCTTGCTTGCCACAACTAAAACATATAATCACACAAAATTTATCAGCAATGTGTTGCGACGTAGGCTGTGCCACAAATGCAGAAGCCTGGGTGGTAGAGCCAATATTTTGGCATGCAGGGCTGTGAGCATATAAATTTCTTATAGTGAAGTTCTGAGGCTCAGGCTCCTTCACACTCATCAATGGCTTTCTCAAATACCAATTGGTGAGTGAACATTTAGCATTTTAGGTGCAGTGTTGTGAGGAATCTGCTTATTCCGTATTTACTATAGTGACATCAGTTTTGCTATAAACTGGGTATCAGTTTCTGTAGGACCCTGGCGTATCTGAGTAAAGTATTTACTAGGTGTACCGTCCTCTGGGGCAGAAACCCTGTACTGCATAGCAGCTCTTTGCACTGGAAAGAAAGGATGGGGCCCAGGTCTGAGCATTTAAGTCAGCAAATCGGCCCATGCCAGACAACATTTTAAGCATGATAGCTTTAAGACCCTCATCTTTGCTATCTTGATTTCTCCGTGTCTATTCTCATATAAGTATTTTTAATTGTGATTCAAACTGTGGGAATTGTTGGGGGAAAGGCACGTCGAGCAAGATGGGTCATGGAATGTGCATATCTAGATATCCCCCCAAAGCCTCATGTGAGTCATGGAGCGGACTTCTAGAGTTTGTGATTAGCTCATGATCCACTGTGATTATGGATGTGAGTGCTGCTGGGATTGTGGGTGTGAGTTCTGTCTGGATTGTGGGTGTGAGTGCTACACCCAGCCTGGGGCAGAGAGCCTGTGTGCAACATGAGGGAGACAGACTCGCTCTCTGTTGCCATTGTTGCCACTCCTCCCATTTGCTCTTGCTGTGATGCTGTTTTCTGCCACCATGAACGGCTGCCCTCTGCCCTGTTCCACTCTGCCTTGGAGCCAGCTGAGTATGGACTGAAACCTCCACTAACTGTGAGCTAAATAAACCATTCCATCCTTAATTTTGGGTGTTGAGTATTTTGTCCCAGCAACAAGAGAAAAGTAACTGAGACAGTCATATCACCTGGCACCACTTGAAAGCCTTGGATTATATTGTCTAAACAAGTGTGAGTATAAGGGGTTTGGACTCCATTGTCTAGTATGCTCTGCCTCAAATCTTTGAAGGGCAGAAAGTTAGAAGCTTTCCTCATCTCACTGTAGGGAAGGACAGGGGTTGTTATGGAGCTGACGCTGGCATGGGGGAGGAAGGGACTGAGCAGCACAACCTTGAAGGAGGCCGTGTCTTCTAAATTGGGACTGGAGAGTGAAGCCGAGTGTGTGAATCAATTGGAAATGTTCCGCATTTCTTTATGAGTATCTTGCAAAAGTGAATTTATTTGATTATCTGTACTTTTTAAACAAGCTTTCTCCAGCAGCCCATTTGGAGGCATGTTATGTGGTGATCTGACTCTTTGTTATGGTTACATCAGAGGTCTTTTCTCTCTCAAGTACCTTATTCACAGGCATTTTGCTAGCACAAGTGAAGTGTATTATGCCGATGACTGCTTGCTGTTGAGAGGAGAGGGCCACCTTCCCTACATTATACTTGGCTCCAGTTCCTGGGTGGGTTTTCTTACTTTGGGTTTCAGCTATAAAAAATCTCTCCTAATTTATCCCAAACTCTGAGATCCAGTGTACTGGCTTTGAGAAAAGAAAGATAGAATGTGGCTATCTGATGGAGTAATCTAAAAACTTGCTTACATGGCACATTAATGTCTGCATCATTTAACAGTTTTATAATCAATTATCAAAATTCCTTCTCTTCTGTGGATAAAGATTGAGCTTGCCCATTGCTACTCTTGACAAACAGACTCCTATTTGCTACTTGCGCCTGAGGACTATAATTAGTAAAATACTCTACTTATCTCTAAATTGGTCATGAAAGGTCCAGTGGATTGCCAGCAGCTGATTGTGGGTTGTGGCCATTGAGTTAAGAAGGTCGTGTGTTCTAGCCACATGGAGCACCTGTTCTTGGTCCAGAAAGTTTGTATTTGTAATCACATGGATAAGTTATTGGGATCCTGTTAAATTAATTCCAATTTACCACACCCAGTGCAGGCCAACGTTAGAATAAAAACACTAAGGCATGTTTGTAGCTGTGGGGAGCTAGGGAGTCCTAAGCCTAGCCACAGTGATGGTGATCCAGAACAAAGGCCTCAACCCAGGACCACGTCCAGGTTTTAGTCATTCATGAAGAAAGAAGTCACTTGAAGATGAGTGACTGTGAAGATGGTGGGACAGAGGCGAGTGCTGTGAGCTGGGCCAGGTAGGAGGCCTGTATTCACCTCTGCAGTATGCAGAGAGAAGGAGCTGCAGAAAGAGTCATCTACATTACACAGTTGAGATCATTCTAACATTTAGAGGCCTGTGCTTCAGCTCTGATGTGCAATCTTTCAAGTGCCAGGAAATCACAGCCTCCATGGAGCACTGGCTGTTCATTCTATCTTGACCTGGCTCACATTAGGGAGCAGCAGATAGGGGCGTTGGGAAACCACACATGCTATCTTCAAAGACTACCACCTAGACTAGACCAATATGCATCACTTCAGGCCAACTGAAGGTATAAGGAAAGGTCCTAGCCCACTTTGCACATAGGATCAGGCTCAGCCAAAATGAAGAGAGCTGCTCCTCTTTCAAGGCGAGTCACCCAGGTGATTCTTCACCCACTCAATGCACTGTGAAAAGGAAAAACTGAATTCCCACATCTGAAGCCTCTAGAATAGTGTCAGCATGTATGAAGCATGCTATTAATGCTATTAATAGCATAGCTATTATTTTATTATTATTATTATTACTATTATTCAAACCTTTTTGGAGACGAGAAAGTGTGCATTTCATTCTAAATCTGGCTGCCGGCTTTAAACCAAAACTTCAGTACAATGGCCTTTGTCAGTATCAACAGGCTGCCCATTGTTCCTATGGTATATGCTAGATCACTTCCCCATGGTAAGGGTAGGAGGGCCCATGGACCACCTCCCCAGAGAATAAACACTCCCATTGCCCCTCCCTCTGCATCAGAAATATTCTGACCAGAGTCATAACTATTCATAAAGGAATTTTTCCATCTGGGAGACTGTCCCCAGAGCAACCCCAAATAGAAAGGCAATTTGAAAGACAACATAGATGACAGTATACAGAGCACCATTAGGACAGGAGATTGAGGCTGGGGCAAAATGGACAATTAACTGGATGGAGTGTGTCAAAGGTCATACTAAGCCATGGCAAGTAAGCTGAGTGAAATGTTTCCTAAAGAGAGGGCACACAGGGGCTGGGGAGATAGCGCTGCGGCACAAGTGCCTGCTTGGCAAGTGTAAGATCATGAGTTCAAACCCCAGTCCCGCAAAAAAAAAAAAAGAGAGAGAGAGGGTGCATGCATAGAACGCTGGGCCTAAAATGATGTCAGGCTTACAAGCCCTGAGCACTACAGACCAATTAGAAAAGTGCTACTTTCAGTCTTTCATTTGTATCTGGCACTGTTCACAGGACCAGTCAGAAAATACTATTTTCAATTTTTTATTTATTCTTGGACACAGCCAGTCAAGACGCTGTTCCTGATCCTTCCTTTGTGTCCTGGGAGAAGCTAAGTGAATTTTTTGGTAGGACAGTGTCACAGTTACTTTTCTCTCATTGGTGGGACAAAATACCCAATGTCTAAAATTATAGCTAGAAAGGTTTTTTAGTTCACAGTTTGTGGAGGTTTCAATCCATAATCAGCTGGCCCCAAGGCAAGGTGGGATGGTGCAGGGGCAACGGCTGAAGGTGGCAGAAGACAGCAAAAGCAGCCAGAACATGGGGTGGGCTGCTGTGCTCCCTTATATTGTAAGCAGGCTGTCCACCTCCAACCTGGGGAGGATGCAGCATGCACAGACCCTGGCCCTCCACTGAATGACATAATTAACCATCTAAACTTCTCAAATTGACAGTGATAAGCAGCCCAGAGCAGTAAAGGCTCATCTTTTTCACCCTAGGCTGTAGAACTGCTGTTACTTAGTTAAGCTTCCGGACTCCCCAAGCTGACACAATGTACCAACCATAACACAGTTCACATCTGCTCTGAGGTCAACTGAGTATTTGATAGGACAAATATTACAATGCCTTCTTTGTCTGAGGGGGAAGCCAGCTGGGAAATTCTGATACAAAAGACCCCTTGTCCTTATCCTTCAGCTGCTAGGAGCTTTTTCCCTGGCCAGTCTCTCTCCCTGGAGAGGTGCCTCTTTTCCACCTTCAATGTGCAGTGCATCCTCGCTGCCTCTTCTGGGTCTTATCCAGTTCTTCAGTCAGGACACCAAGCACCTGGAAAGAGGGCCCATGGGGCCTCCATCCAGTAACACCAGCACAGGGGCCAGCCCTTGGGAGTTATTAAGAGCCTCGGCTACTCTTGAATCTCCATCCCCCAGTGGACGCCATCAAGATGCTCTGCTTGAATTCACCTTCCAGGGTGCAAAATCTGCAGTTCTCCCTTGCTGAGGACTCTAAGAATGAGTGGTCAACAAATAAGGGACCTTCCCAGAAATTCCAGGGTCACAGTGGGTGGGAAACACTCACCAAGAAGTATGTAGCCTCCCAGCCAAAGTACAGTTTGCAGACAGGTTGACTTGGGTCTCTGAATGGGGACATTTCTTACGTAAGAGGTTTCAAGAGGCATTCATAGTCATGATGAAATGAGATCAAAGAATCTGGTGAAGCATTCCACTGGGGTGACAACCTTCCTCTGCTAAACTTTCTCAAGAAACCTGGCTTTGGACATTTCTTGGTTTATTTTTAACAAACTTCCTTTTGGTCCAGATTGTTCAGATTTTTTTTTTTTAAATCCTTTTTATCCAAGGAACTGAGCAGAAAGTTCAGCTTTTAAGTTAGAAGTAAGCTCTTTCAGACAGTGTCTCCAAGTGACTCGGAGTTCTAGGCCCTCACTGGGTTGGAAGTGTTCTGTGCCCAGCTCCAGCGTCTGCTTCCAGATTCCTCCACATTCCAGTAGTGGAGCTGCTCGGCCACTTCACGTGGCTGAGGGCCCCAGCAGGGCTTTAAAAAGTAGGTCACTGTCACAGGGACATGACCTTCCTGTTCAGACATGAAGCAGTTGGCATGAGGATGAGTGGGTGTGGGTGAGCTATTACTATTTCTGTAGGAGAGGAGCATAAAGCTAGTTCCAGTGGAAGATGGAATGTCAGAAGAAAATATTTATTTTGCGCTAGTCTTGTTGAATAAATAGAGTCAACTTCGGGGCCATTCAACATACAGGCGCTCCAACGAGAGTGTAACGTGTGGGACAATAGCACCCTGTTCTGGAAAGAGGGCTTCTGAGTCGGCTTTCCAAGTAGACAAGTTCAAGGCTGGAAAAAAAAAATCAAGACTTAATCTAGGAAGAATATCCCTTGGTCTAGAACTTTTTTTGAAAGGAGTCCTGGTTTTACTCTAAAACATGAAACACTGGTGCTCAGGGTCCAAATCCCACAGCTGTTTGATTTGTTTTAACTTCTGAAATCCTGACTTGTAGGTCAACCTGCAGGAAGGAGACAAGTACCTATGCAGGCTTTTAAAATTCAAAGAGGTTGAAAATAAAGTTCACATCTAAAAAGGAAAAAATAAACTATTAAAAAGACTATTATCTGAAAGATAAAGATTTTTTTAAAAGACAAAGATAACAAGCACTTGGAAGACAGTGGAGAGTGTCCTCAAAAGTTATAATCAGAATTGCCATATGATCCAGCAAAGTCACTTCTAGATGTGTAACCAAAGGAGAAGAAGTCACTGCATTGCAGAGACATCTACAGCCCCATGTTCACTGCAGGACCTTTCACAATAGTCAAGATACGGAATCAACCTAAGTGTCTATCAACTTACACTTAGAGGGGATGAAGACATTATGTTGTATATCTACACAATGGAATACTGTTCAGCTTATAAAAGAAACAAATCCTGTCATTTGTGACAATGTGGTAGAATCTACAGGACATCACATTAAGAGAAATAAACACAGAAAGACAAATACTGCATGACCTCATCATACATAGAATCTTAAAATTTGATCTCATAGAAGGAAAGAGTAGAATATGTATTATATCAGGGGCCAAGGCAATGGGCTTGGGGGTAAGGGGCTTAGGGAAGATGCCGGTCAAAGGATACAACATTTTAGTCAAATAGGGAAGTAGGTACAAGAGATCTACTTACAACATATTGACTATAGTTAGTAGCAACAGGTTCTTGGAAAATGAAAGAGTAGATTTTATTTGTTCTTACAATAATAGTGATAATTTTATGAGTAATTCACATACTAACAGCTGTACACTTCAGCCAGATGAGAGAATATTGTAGAAATTTAGCTGTTCTGATACACATATATATATATATATTTTAAATGTATATGTAATACATACAATAGTTCATTTTATATACCATAAATATAAGTTCACTTGTCAATCTTTAAAAATCTTTCAAAAATAAAAATATCTGGCTGGGTGTGGTGGTGCACAACTGTCATCCCAGCACTCAGGAGTCTGAGGCAGGAAGACCACTGCAAGTTCGCGGCCAGCCTGAGCTACATAGTGACATCAGAGCCAGCCTGCACTACATAGTGAGACCTTATCCTTCTCGGCATGGAGAACCAATCACTAGAGACCAGCACGGATGGGACAGAAGAGAAGGGAACCAACCTGGAACCCGTCACTGTGACTCAAATGGCAACTCAGATTGAAAGCCTCACAGGGAACAGAGATAAGCGCTGAACATGAGGGACACAATGAGGTCAAAATCAGAGGCTTTGCTGAGGGGTTGGGTGTGGAACAGAGGGGAAGGGGATTCTCAGTGGTTGCCTGGGTTCCGGGCGGCAATGGCTGGACAGAGCCATGTGCCAACCCTCCACAGTGAACACCTGCACAGGAAGAAGTTAGCAGAGAAGAGCGCGACGCTATGCTCCGTCACGCCGCGTCTGCCGCTGCGCGCTTCCCAGAGGCGCTCTCGGGGAGGGAGGTGAGCATGTGTGGCTGGAACATGAAGGAGGAGTTGGGCTGGAGCCGCAGACTCCGGTGCCCAAACTTCCAACGTGGTTATTTCTGCATGATAAGCTTTAGGATGGCGGGTGTTTTATTCTTTGTACTTTTCTCAAATTTTCAACAATGAACAATATTTTTCTCCACAAAATAGAGTTGTGGGGGTGCAAGACAGTTTGCGTTTCACCCTCTGAAGTTTCTCTGTCATGGACTGACAGAGACAGATTTATAGAAGGACAGGCACATAGACATATCAATGTTCCAAAGGGTCAAACAATCACTGTGTGGCGGGGAGTCACAGGAGGGTGATCACTCACCAGCCCCAAATAATCCAAACAACCTACATGCCCCTACTTCTCCAGGAAAAGGAAACAGTAAAGCACACCAGGAGAACAGTGAATGATTTGTGAATGAGTTTAATGGGTTTAGGGAATTTACAAGGCCCTGAGACAGGGCCTTCTGGGGTCCACAGAATGGATAATGGTTCATCAAGGATTCTCAGTGGACAGCAATAGTGCACCATGAAAGTCTCTCAGGATGGTGACAGGCTTCCATCTCTCTTCCTGGGATGTCAGGTCAGTAAATGAGGGCTCAAATGAGGGAACCAAAAGAGGTTGTTTCCTCTTTGGTGCCCAGGACTTTAGGCAGATAGAGACACTGCAAAAAATCTTTCCTCTCACCTGCAGGGGAACACGGGGAAGGTCAGGGGTCCCTGCATTCCAGGCAGTGTTCTAGGACCTCTCAACCACTCAAAGCACCTGTTCTTAGGGTGTTGTTTTCTGAAGTCCAACAGAGTCTAAAAAGGAAAGAATAAAAATGTCCCTGTGGGCTGGGAATGCGGCTCAGTGGCACAGCACCTGCCTGGCAAGTGCAAGGTGGTGAGTTTGATTCCTAGTACAAAAAAAAAAAAAAAAAAAGATCTAATTAATAGAAATTTCCCTGTGCCTGTAAGAAGAGGAAGCGCTCTATCCTCCTGGCTGAAATTGGTGATCTCAGCAGGAACGGCCCTTGCCACTCTGATGCCAGTATCTCTTTGGCGCCACCTCATTTCTTTCACTAGGGGTCTGTACCATCTGTCTCCGAAATTCTCAGTTGGAGTCCTGAGCAAACCCATGCAGTAGGAGGGGCCCGCTGTGCAGATGGATGCTCAGGTTTGAGATCCAAGTGTCTCCCAAATGGCTGAGGTGTCCTAAGGATCCCAATAAAGGACCTCCTTTTCCCTCGTGGCCTGGAGATGAAACAGGGCCCCCCTGGGGCATTTAACAAGATGAGGACCAGCTACTTGATTAATAGCTAAGGGGGAGAGCTGTGTGCTCTACAGATTAGTCCCCCATTGTGGTAACAATGAACCAGGGGGGCTGGACTGGGCCCCAAGCCCCATGCCGAGAATATAGTGAGCAGAGGGCATGTTAGGGTAGCCAGCTCCCAAAGGGAGTTGTGAGGAAGAGGCGGGGCCAGGCCATCACAGGGTTTCTACTCCCAAGCTCACCATCTTCCCCAAGGCAGAATACAGGAAGGGTCTGAGGAGCAGAAGGGCCAGAAGTGGGGAGGCTGGGGCTGGCTATGACCGAACAGTATGCTATGCTTGGAATACAAGGCCACAATGAAATTCAATATTTTGTGAAATTAATATGTACATATATATATATATATATACATATGAAAAAATACAGCACAGAGGATGAACAGGAATTCAGTATGTACTGTTCTTACATTTAATATGTCTAGGGAATTGCATGGAGAGGACACAAAATCTCTAGCAGGGACGACACTGCCTTCACTGTGGTTTGTCACCCCCCCCCACCCACACCCGCACACACCCATACCACTCATGTGCCAGAAGCATGGTCCCTGGTGTGGCACTGTGGAGAGGGCGTGGCATCTCCGAGAGGTAGGGCCTAGGGCAAAGGAAGTGATTCCATCTTCAGGAGGGCTTCATTCTTTTCTCCAGGGAGTGTATTCTCTCTCCGCCCGTCAGGAGGTCCCCACTGACCAGGGTGTCCTAAGTGAGCCTGACATCTCACCCTGAGTCCCCCACACACACCCATACACACACACGCTGCTCACAGCTCTCGCACACACCGGCACTGTGGTGTCGCCTGCCTCGAGGTCCTCATAGGACTCAAGCAGATGCCCACATCAGGCTCTTGGGCCTGCAGATCTGTGAGCTCACAAGAACTCTTTGCTGGACAAAGCTCCCTCAGGCTGGTGTCACAGCGACACACAGCACATCATGACAGATGCGCGGCTGGACTGGAGAGAAGCAGCCACCATCTCTCTCAAGGGTTGGCCCAGTGAGGTGACCACTGCCATTAGATGCCACTTCTTGTAGCGCTGACACTGCAGATGCAGGGTACAGGATGCCACTCCTATCTATGCTGTCTGCCATTGCTTCCCCAAAGGCTTGGCATAGCTGAGTAGACAAAGTCCCACACGTGGTCACTTTGGGGTATACCATGAGAAGTAGTGTCATGAACCTGTCAGTGGCCCTGATAAGAAAGACCAAGGGATAGCAGGGGTATGGCCCGAGGGGGTGGGAACTTCCAGTCAATCTCACCCTGAGGGAGCCAGGTAGGCCTTCCCCCTCCAGACTCATCTTTGGGGTAAAGAAGTGTGGTCAGATCTGCCTGGCCCTCAAGCTCCTGAATCTCTTTTGTTTTGTTTTGCTTTTTTTTTTGAGGCAGGGTCTCACTCTGCAGTTCACACTGGCCTTGAACTCACTATGGAGGACTCATATTCACATCAATCCTCCTGCCTCAGCCTCTCAAGGGCTGGGATTACAGGTGTGCCTGAACTTTTTAGGTTAATAAAAATCTTCTTTTTTAGATTTTAGGGAAAATCACACCTATGCATGAGGTATCGTCCATTTTATTCAGACCTCCTGAAGTAAAGTTTTTATAGACTTAACATCTCACACCTGATACAATAAATATAAAGCAGTAGCTGATGGTTGTGACATTTTTAAAAGCACATGTAGAAACCTTTTAATACATTCCAAAAACATTTTAGAAGGATTTTTAGACAGAACCTCGTTTAGATGGACAGGATTTCAGTTCTGCATTGTGGAGGTACCTAAATGAAAAGAAGAGATATTTTTAAAAGATACTCTCAACGGTTAACATGATATATCAGTAATCAGTTAGTCATGGCATTAATCCTTTTAAGTTCAAATGTAGCAACAAAAGTTGAGTTAGGGGAGCTTCAAAACAGAATACCCGAGGGACATGTCACAAACTGCTTCCATCAGTGTGGAGTGTGGGAGAGGAGGGTGTAGTATTCAAAGAAAACTGGGGACTGGAAAGTTTAGCTGTCGTGTCCTCAGACACACCATTGGGATTTTGAGTGTCTGTAGCTGGGAGAAGAACCCTAGTGTGGAGAGGAAGTGAGAGACTCTATCGCCCCAGTGCAGAGGTCTGGGAGCCCTGCCTGAGGAAGCAGGAAGCCAAAGATCTTTGGGAAGAAAACACTCTAGAGTCAGACAGACCTGGACCTACTTCCTAGGTGCTTGTGGCCTTGGGTACTTTGCTCAGGTGTCGGGGCCCTCAGGTTCTTGAGCTATAAAATGACAGCTTGCTTCATAGCACTGTGTGACTATTAAGTGACAGGTCACAATGGAAAGTTCTCAGCCCTGCACCTGACGTAGAGCTGTGCTAAACAAACAGCAGTTACTATTAAGGGATGAAAGTTTCAAACCCTACACAAAGAAGAGCGAGATATAAATTCCCTCCAGACGCCATGAGACCCGTTTGGGCTGCTGACTGATTGACATGTAAATCATGTCTAACTCAAAATAGCCCCTGTTAACGGAAAATCATTTCTGTCTAAATTGGACAAAGTACACTCTTTTCACCGGGCTGCCCTTTCTCTTCCTCTCTTGGCTGTGTTGTGAGTTTCCTCCCTGCCCAAGAGGGTACTGACAAAGAGGACTTTCAAACAGGCCTTTTCCCAGAATTCAAGTTGAATCAATATTTATTAAGCACGAGCATGTGCCAGCCACAGTGCTGGACAGTAGGGGACAAAGAAGAGAATAAATACTGACCGCTAGCCCTGCCTTCACAAAGCTTCCAACCTACTAAGGCCAACGTTTGAATGGAACAACTCTAAATAGAGCGTGGAATATTCTAGCTACAGTGGGCATAGGGGGGGGTCCCTAAATTATATGGAGCCTTTTAGATACAATCTATAACCATATTTTTGAAACGCTTTATGCTGTTCTTCAGGTTAATGCTTTTCCTTCACACCACTCAGCAAGTGGGTGTTCGTCTGTCGACTCAGTGTGCAGAAGATACAAGTTTAGGCTCCCTGGGAGGCCCCGGTGGAGGTCACACTGAGGGAAGCTGCAGCTCCACAGAGGGAAGCCCAGCTTGTTCCAGTAAGATCCTAAGGTTGTGAGTTGTGCTGCGCTTTCCCCAGAGGTATTTATCGGCGCCTAGAGAAGGAGGAGAGTATAGCGCCTCAAAGAAAGTTCTTAGAGTCAGACTGTGTGTGTTCAAATCCAGTTTTTATCATTTGCCAGGGAGGGGACTTCAGACAGGTTAGTTCATCCCTGTGTGTCCTAGTTTTTGCACCTGTAGAACAGGATTGATGGTACTTTTTTTTTTTTTTTTTTTTTTTTTTTTTTTTTTTTTTTTTTTTTTTTTTTTTTGTCTTTTTGAGACAGAGTCTCACTATGCAGTTCAGGCCGGCCTTGAGCTCACTTTTGTAGCCCAGGCTGGTCTCGAATTCACATCAATCCTCCTGCCTCAACCTCCCAAGTGCTGAGATTACAGGCGTGTGCCACTACACCCGGCTAGGATTGATGGTACTTGCACTTACCTCAGACGGTTGACAAACTCCTCGATGAAATAGTCTCAGTAAAAGTTGTTGTTTCTTCTCCTTTATAATGTACACTTGACAAATGGATATCCAACAGGCAGTCTGTGGAGGAGAGACATACCACAATTCCAAGCCTGCTTAAATTGTTTCTGAATGTGCCTTAATTGCATTAAGTTCTGACATCTGTAGCCCATTGCAACAATCCTCTTATTGTGGTCTTAGGATGAGCAACTCCTGAGAATTTGCCAGAAATGCAGATTCTAAGACCCTATCCCAGCCCCATGGAATCAGAAACTCTGACAATGAGCCTAGAACTTCAGGTTTTAATGAACCATCCCAGTGGTCCTGATCCTCGCAAAAACTTAGGTCTAATGTTTAGGTCCAAGGCCCTGAAATTAGCATAAACGAAGCTCCATCACCATCTGTGGAAACTAGAATAAATCTCGTTGTTTTTCTATACTTCAGTTTCCTGCCTGCAATAATAACAGTAACAACGACAATAATAATAAGCCAAGTGTGGCAGCACTCGGGAAGGCTGAGGCAGGAGGATCGCAAGCACAAATCCAGAGTGGGCAACTTAGCAACTTAGTGAAACCCTATCTCAAAATAAAAAGTTAAAAGGGCAGTGGATGTAGCTCAGTGCAAAGGCCCCAGGCTCTATCTTCTGTCCAGGGTAATAAGTGGATAATGGTACTTATTTTATTAATTTGTTATCATTTTAGGATTATTGTTAGAACTGATTTGAATAGTACTTAGGTCAGTCGGGGTCTAAATAGAAGATGGAAACCAGGTCAGTTACTTTAACAGAAGAATTAAGGTAGAGTGTGTTTATGTAGTAAGGAAGTGTTAACTGAGTAGCCGAGAAGGCAGAAAGGAACATTAAACTCCTACAGAGGTAATCACGTCAGGAAGCGAGTTATAGAGCTGGGAAAACAGAGGAAAGAGGTGGGAATTATCAACAGGGAGGCTTCTGGGACAGAGCCCCAAGCACAGGCTGGAAATGCAGCCTCCTGAGGCAGAGGTCCCCGCCAGCTGGGCTGGTATCTCTCTGAAGACACCACGAGGCTGGCTTTGCAGTCGGTAAAACAGCAGACAGAATGGATCTGCTTCAAGGCTGAGCTGCCGTGCAGGAGGGAAGCCGCAACACTGCTAGAGAAGGTACAGGGCAAGAAAACAACCAGAAAGACACCAGGAAGCTGACGCTTCTCTGTTAGCCCCTCAATGGCACTCACTAACAGCCTAGCCGGCAGAAACTGGCAGGCAGACGTGTACAGATTTGTAGCATCCCTGGCTCCCAGAGCCAAATGCCGAAGGGTAGGACAATAGTTCTCTAACTGGTATAGTGCCCAATAATTGTTCTAGTTCATCACTAGCATCAGAACTTTTGTTTTCTATACATTTTGATAATAGAGAGGGCAAGGTGCAGCAGACGTGTTGACAATGCTGCAAAAGCTGTGTACATGGCTGGCAGCCTCCGGCACCACTCACCTGGCCCGCGGCTCATCTGATGGCTAATACACAGGAGTGCAGGTGTGGCTTCGAAATTGACCTTCCTAAGATCAATGTGTAATGCATGTGCCCAAGACGTATGGCTTAGAAGAGCATGAAGACACTGGAAGTCAATGGTTTGCGTGTGGCACACCCCGGCTTTATAATTCAAGAAATGAAATTTGGAAAATTCATCTGTTCAAATTATGTAGCAAGTAAGTGACAGAGATTTCAACTGAGGACTGAGTCTCTGGGCCTCAACTTCCCCATCTGCCAAATGAAGGTAACATGACCCACGTCAGGTGGCTGTTGGTAGGACTAACCGTGTCAACGGACACAGTATGCTGATGCGCCAACCTGGCCTAGCACCCTAAGAGTACGCTGCTTGCTCTTGGCAGAGTGACCCACCCTGCTGCTGTGCTCAGCTCCTCCTACAGGGAGGCTACAGGTAGGGCTGCAGTTGGGGAGGCAGAAGCCAGGGGAGCACAAGCTCCACTCTGCCAGCCCAGAGGACTGGTGAGGGGGTGGCAAGGATGGGTCAGGATTCGGGCCTCACCTGAACCCTACCTTGCTCAGCTTGGAGAAGCACTGAACAGGAATCCTGATACATCAAGCTTGTCAAAATCTCCTCTATCTCCCAGCTGACAACCTTGGGCCGAAGCTCCAGGGTGAAAGTTTTACCTGAGGAAGTGACAGTCTCATCAAGGACAAGCAATAAGTCTGGTAGCCTCTGTCTTAAGCCCTCTTGGATTAATGAAGACAGGAGGCTGAGGAATGGCTTCCTCCGCCCTGTGTTGGGACAATGTGCAGTTTCTCGGTGATTTCTTTCCATGTATTCCCTCCTTCCCCCAGGTGGGAGGAGACAGCCACCACCCCAGGAATTTTCAGTGAACTTTTATTACTTAAGCTAGAAAAATTTTTTTTATTATAATCTATTTGCTGTCACACATTTTTGAGGGAAATCAAAGAGTTTTGGACTCTCAGCAATCATAGATAAATATTTACAGAGCACCAGCCATGCGGTAGTTATGGAGACTTAACACTGAGACTAGCCCCGCCCTCCCTTCAAGGATCTCTTCAGTACCAGGGAACTTGGACAAGCAATGACCACACAACTAAAGGTCACCATCGGGGCTGTACCAGACATTTTCCTATAATGTGCAAACATGATGGCAGCTTCTTCAGGCAGCCAAAGAAAGCCTTCATGGTGGAAGTCATATCCAGGTTGAAAGCTATAACGCCAAGTATGAGATTGGCAAATGCACTGAATGCTGGGGGGAAAACGCTAGAAGCAAGAGCATTCAAAGGTCTACTAACTTTCAAAGAATTTAAAGAAGTTAACAGTAGCCAACAGATAAAGCTGGAAGGCCTTCCAGGGACTGTGACTGAAGGGATTTAGGAACACAGAACCCTGGACAATAACTTGGGGAACACAGTAGGACCTTGCACAATTACCAGGGATCAGAATAAGATGATCAGATGCATGCATAAGATTAGTTCCAGATGCCACGTGGAAGATGGCTCAGAGTGAGGTAAGACAGGAGGTGAGGAAATCAGAAAGCTGCCTTCTCTCAGCCAGGCAAATACAAGATGAAGCAGGGAAGTGTACAAGGGAACACATTCAAGAAATATTTAAAAGGTAGAGTCAATCGAACTCTGTAAGTGGCCAGGGATGGGTAGTTAGGGATATGGAAGAGATAAAACCCAGAGGAATCAAGGGAGATGCCCACGTTGTTGGCTTGGGCAGCTAGAAAGACACTAATTCCCTTTCTTAGGATGGAAGCACCGGAAGTAGAGTGAGCTTAAGGAAGAAGAAGGTGGATTAGTCCAGTGTGGAGTGTCCAAAGCCATCCTGATGGAAAACAGTTGCAGAGGACTGGATTCTTGGCAAACCATTAGCAGGACCAGGGAGATAGCTCAGTAGAATAAGTGCTTGCCTAGCAAGAGCAGGGTCCTGAGTTCAAACCCCAGTAGTGAAGAAAAAAAAAATTAGCAAAGCTTGAACGTGTCCACTAAAACTCATGTTGAAATTTAATTAGTCCTCACTGTAAAGCAGTAAGAGGTGGGACCAGATGGAGCCTTTGGGAAGCAACTGTGTTGGGCGGGTTCTGCTCTTACAAATGGATTAATCTATTCTTGGATTAATGAGTGATGCGAGAGTGTTCTTATAAAAATAAGCCATCTCTGACACACTTGCTCTGTTTCTCTACATGATGCCCTGTACCACCTCAGGACTCTCCAAAGAGTTCCTAATATAGACAGCATAACAGGCACACTTCCCTCCACTCCCCTGAACCTGGGCAAATCCCCCTGGGCTAACCCCTTAACATCTGTCCTAAGGCCTACTACCTGGAAGCAGGGATAAGAAAAACAAAGAGCCCTGAGCTTGCCCTGGAAAATTCCAAAATCTCAAACCAGAATGCATGCATGTCATACCCTCTGATGGCCTCCAGTAATCTTTCTTTCCCTGGAGCTCACTGAAGAGTCATACATATGGACTGCATCTCATACATCTAATTAAAGCAGATTGAATTATGGGAAAGGACATATGTAGTGGACACAGTTGACATGACTCCACACCCTGTTGATCACATTGTCAACCGTACTCTGGAAGACCCACTGGTAGGTGCAACATTTAAATCCCTAAACCTAATGCTGTCAATGCGACATTCAATTCTTTGTTCATGATGCACAAGAACCTAGAAACCTACCTGGGACGCCATCACCCATGGTGACATCCCCACCAGTAAAGAGGACCTTTGCCAGATGCATCCCTCCATGTCACATTTCTCAATCTCCAGAAAGGGAAGAAATAAATTTATCTTCTCTATAAATTTCCTGGTCTCTGGTATTCTTAGCAGCAGAAAGCAGACCAACAAAACATTGTCTTACTTTCCCACTTCTATCGGTGACCACACCCCACCTCTCCCCACTGCTGAGCTCTCTACAAATCAGCCAGTGAGTACTACACGGTGGTGCATGTCTCTGACCCCAGCACATGGAAAGCAGAGGCAGAAGGATGGCCAGGAGCTCAAGGCAGCCCAGGCTACGCAGTGAGGTCAAATTCAGCCTGAACTACAAAGTAAGACCTTGTCTCAAAAAACCAAATAAAGAAATTTAAAAACCAACAACCCTACCAACCAGTAAGTACTACCTTAAACACCACTTGCTATCTGAACTATTCTTAGCCTCTTGTTTTAGTAACTGATAAATCTAAATCTCCCTCCTCCAAAATGAATCCTGAGTGAGAACAGGATGTGGGTACCCCAACAGGCGTGCTCGCGATTCTATTTAAAATAAGACAACTGTTACTCAATTCATAAATGCTTTCTAAACCCAAACTGAATTTTTGTTACTTATTATGCTATCACCAACCAGGATAGAGGGCTCTAATCTTTTTTTTTATTGAAGGCCCTCCTGTCATTATTCTTTGTAAAACTGAACACTAAGAAATGGAACATGAATTATTTGGATTTTTATTCTGTAATGAAAAATTCTAAGGTCTGTGATATGAAATCAGATTATCTGATCTCATGGGGCCATGGCAAGGTCAGAACCAGAAAACAGTATAGCTAGATGATCTCAGTGAGCAGTTCTTTTAAATTCACAAGTCGCCCCCCCTCATCCCATGCGGTTCTCTCAAATGAACTTTTCTCTGGCAGAGACTGAAGTAAAATTTGGTTCCTGTCTACAGTGGCTGAAGTCACAGCTTTGGTAAAGCTTTCTTGGGTGTGGTCTTTGCCCAGATGGCAGCTGCCTCCCCGTGAAATCGGAGCGTTGAGTGCTGAAAAGAACCTGGAATGGGATTGGACCTTGGCAGGCAGAGAGAACAGGAGAACCACAGGCCCCGCAACCCAGGGGAAACAGGTCAGTTGCAAGACTCGGGCGAGCCACTTCCTCCACTCAGGCTAGGTGAGGTTGCTGCCTGTTGGCCCCACAGAACTTCACTGTCATGGCGCTTGACACAGAAGTATCTGTTGATGACGCCTATGTACATGTGAAGGCAAAAACTACTGGAAGTCTTGGGCCTCTCTATTTACCAGCCAGAGTTCCTGGCATGTAATAGATGCTCAATAAAATATGATAAGTAGCAAATGTCCCAGAAATGTTTCTCAAGTCACTCTAAAATTAACAGTTACTTATATACATTGAAACATATAATTTAATAAAATCTTATTGATTCTTAGTTCCACTGGTAACATTGATCCAGCTTCTGAGAAGCCTGTTTTAAGAAGAACTCTTATGTGTCCCAAATAAATGTGACTTTCTCCCTGATCAACCACTGTATGAAGTTTAATTTTTTTTTTCATCTTATTCCCTGGGGCCTCCTTTAAATATATTTCATTTCAAATAACATTTATTGAGTACATACTCCTGTATTTATTGATCCAAATAAGTAAAGCACCAAGCATGATAGATCCAGGCCCTCACAGGGCTTCTAATTTCCTGTCCAAGTCACCTCCAAAACCCCAAAGACTCTGAGGGTGTCTCATGGGAGTAACACATTTTTACTTTTTTTTTTTTTTTTTACATTTTTACTTTTGAATGTACAATGCATTGATGAGTCGAGCCCATATGAGGTCCAAAGCCTGCCCCCTGAAGCTCAGACGCAGGTTTCAGCTGTCCTCAAGCAACTGAGTACTGAGGAATCCAAAAGGATCAATAAGAAAGCATATCGAAGTTTCCCTTGTGCTTCTTCCATTTGGTACCTACAAGGGGGCCATCTCGGAACAATCAAAAGGAAACAGTGATGTCCACTTTCTTGTGGCATCCTTTGCTGAAACTTTCAATTGCCTGGTTTCATGCCACCCTGTGTGAATTTAAGAAAGATGCTCCTCCAAGCAGAGCATTAGAAAGAGGCATCCTTCCTCCCCCGTGGAGAGAAGGCCAGTGAAAATGCAGTTTGCAGAGTGGGGCTTGGCCAGGATTTTAACCCCAAGGTGTCCCCTTAGCACGTCACATTGCTGAGTCCCTGTGATCAACTCCCCAGTCTACACACGTTGAGTGCAAAACTATGCTGGTTGCATTGACATCACAGGTGGTTTAAATTAGCCCTCAGAATTATGCAAGCCAGGTTTCCTGGTAAGATACTGGGCGACATATGAGTTCCTTCCTGATATTCCCAGAGCAGCCACAGGCACTGATAGAAGAATAACTCTATCAGTGATATGCCTCCCGAGACTGCAATTTATTTCTCCAAGTAGCTCTTCAAAACTCGTGATTTCACCAAGCTCTCAGAGCAATTCAGAAGTGGAAAATAAATGTAACCACTGGCTATGGGGCTGGCGACTAAGGCCCCCACCTTTACCTGGACAGGAATCAAGGTCAGCATTTCGACTTCCTGTCAGAGTCATATCACTAAAGAAATACAGTCCAGGAGTGTGTGTTGTACAGAGCTAAGACTCCCAGCAAGTCACTTTTTGCAAGAAGCAGGTCAACGTGTTGTCATAGACGTTCATTTACAGTAAAACAAGCCATGCTCTACGCTCCCTGGGTTCACCTACTTCCCACCACACTGAACTGCCAATGGCTCAGTGCACAGATGCAAGGAAAATCCATTGTTTCCTTCACCTCTTTATTCAGTAAGCCTGACTTGAAATGTAGCCCTAGTCTGCCGAGGTTCCCCCGGGCTGTTCATCAAGATGCACGTAGGAAGGCGCCAATCCCGAGCTCATGTCCTGTGGAAAGTCGGGGCTCTCCCTGAGATTACCACGAGTGTAACAGGTAAAAAGCACTGGCCACAGTTTCTCCAGCTCTGAGCCGCCCCCCTCCCCCGGCCTCCCCTGAATTTGGCACCCTGCTCAGCCCTTTGGGGTTGCCCCTTGGTCTGACCTTCGTGTCATATGTGTGGCAGCAGCCCCCTCACTGGTGACGTCAGAAAGCCACCAGACCACAATGGAGTGGCATCCCAGGGCCATCTTGCACCAGTTTACAGGCCTTGCCGATAGCCTTGTGGGCCCCAGAGCAGCAAATGCCCCCTTCCCGCCTGCCGAGGGCGCGCCAGCTTCGCCTATGTCTCCCCTCTTCTTGTCTCCCATCATGTGGTCACCGTGAGGTCTGTACCCTCATAATTTCAGATGAGCTGATTGCCCCCCCTTCCCAGCTACCTAGGCCCCCCTCAGGCCAAGCCTCTGAGGAACTCAGCCTACAAGTGGGCCACATGCTCCTTTCAGCAAGATCTCGGCTCCCTGCTTGGTTTTCTTTAAGGACATTCACCCTCCCTGGCAAACAGCTGCTGTGTTTAAGAGCCATTTTCTCTTCACTTCTGCTTCTTTGCTGACTGGGGCTGTGGAAACCAGGCACAAGGACTTCTTTCTTGGGCCCAACTAAACAGTGGAAACCTCCCCGCCCTCACGTACTGCATGCAGGTGGCAGCTGATGGTCGCGCACTCCACTTTTCCAAACCATAGTTCTGAAACTACAGACTGGCAGGTGGCTTGGCCCTACCAGCTCTCAGTGCTAAGTTATTAAGTTTGCAAACAGAAAGGGTCTTAGCTTAGAGCCGTGGCCAGGCCACAACCTCGGGTGTGACAGCCCCACTTCATGCCAAGCTTTCTGTTGGACCTTGTGAGACTCTGGCCACCTTCCTGCTCTCCCTCCTCTCATCAGAACTGGAAAGGGACAGATTGTATTCTTTCTTTCTTTCTTTTTTATTTTTTTTTTTTTGCATTTGGTACAGGGTCTCACTTCACAGGTTGGATTCATAGTGATCCTCCTGTTTTCAGCCTCTCTAGCACTGGGATTACTGGCGTGCACCACCGCGTTCTAATTCTGTTGCCAGCTCAACGGGCCCTGGGGGCAGGGTCAGTGTGGCATGACAGTGTAATTTTCGTTCCAATTTTAGTATATGTGCTGCCAAAGTAAGCACAACAGTGTAATTTTCTACATTCTCTGAAAAAATAAAAATAAAAAGGAATACTTTTTCCTGTGCATGTGTCTATATATCAACACATGTGTACATATGTGTAGTATATGTATACATGCATGCATATATTTGTATGTGTTCATTTCTTCAGACTATGAGAGCTCATCATAGCAATATGCACCTTCATAAAAGCATGAAAAAATCACCTAAAAGGATCGTCAGCCTGGCCCAGGCAGAGCCAGCCACCCCACAAGGCCTCTGCAGGGGTGCCTACGCCAGGCAGGCAGGACCAGCATAGTGGAAGTCTGAGCCACAGAGGGCACGAGCCAGCTGCCAGCCACTGGTGAACAGCAAGCAGTGAGGTGAACCAGCGATGCTCTCTGGCACACAGGCACAAAGAATAGAAGTGGGTGGGTGGAGCTGCCATTTTTTTCGTTTAATCAAAGGGCTTGGGGAGGACTCCAGCAACAGAAGACCAGTCCCAGCCCCCACCTTGAGAGACCCAGATCAGCCCCACACCCAGCACAAACCCCACAGCAAACTTGGTTGGAGTACACATTTCTGGGATCCAGTTTTGACCTGCCACAGGACTTTAGACATCAGAGGAGTCCTACTGCTTTTATTTTTCTGTTTGATTAGTTTTCCATTTTCTGTCCTGTTAGGATTTTCTTTTTTTTCAGGAACTGGAGATGGAACTCAGGACCTTGCACTTGCCAGGCAGGCACTTGTGCCCCTGAGCTATCTCCCCAGCCCCTGTCCTGTTAAGATTTTGTTTGTTTTGTCTTGTTTTATTTTTATAGTTAATTTTGTCCCAGAATTTTTGGGTTGGTTTTTGTTTGTTTTTATTTTTGTGGGGGTTTTTTTGGTCTCTTTTTTCTTTTCTCTTTCTTTTATGGCTTAGATTCCTTATCTTTTTTTTGTTTTCTTCTACTCATCCTCTTCCCCTCTTTCCTCAACTATCTTATCTGATTTTTATAATACTTTCATGTGAATAAACTTTGTCTTTTCTCTTTCTGGTTTTGCACTCTTTCATTCCTCTGTCTTTCAGTTTCCCAAAATGTGGGTGCTCATCCCATGCCCTCCAGCCTCCTGCCCACTGTCCTTGACCCCATTCACTTCTCTGTCTTGTCCCCTCCTCCTCTTGAACATCGCCACCGCCCTGCAGCAGGGTGAAATCACTCCACTAAGGGGAAAATGATTGGGTTCAAGTTCCTGGTATAAGTTGGATTTTTATTGTGGAATTGTAGAATTAGCCCGTAGGGTTATAAGTATCAGGTTTATAGTTACCCCAGCTTGGCAGTAGCCAGGCTGTGCTTAAGACTATCGTTATTGCTAACCACTGCTCTAGCCAGAATGCCATACCTGTTATAATCAGTTCTTTTCCCTGAATGACAACACTGTGATCGTGTGGGATCATGACCATCACCCTAGTTCAGTATCAAATAGATAGCAACTTCTCATCCTCAGTACATTCAGGAGGTTGGTTCTTGGGATAGGCATAAAGACCAAAAAGCCCCTACCTCTAGAAGACAGCCCTGAGCAACAGACATTTCCTCAGGAAGCCTCAATACTACAGCTAATGTTGATTACTATAAGAAATCTGTAAGCATCCACAGAGTAAACAAAATGAAATAGAAAATGACAAGACACAGAAACAATATGCAACCCTAGGCCCTAGCCCACCTAGGACAGACCCAGAGCACAATGAGATAAAGAAATTCAGAAGCCAAGCACTGAAACTTTCTGAAACAACAGCAACAGAAGTAAAAGAACAAGTGGGAGAGTCTATAGAAAAAATAATCCGTGATGTGAAAAAAGAAATGATGATCAAAATGAAAGACACTAAGGCAGAAACAGATTTTTCAAAAATAGAGGTGCTCAGGAAAATTATGAAACTCAAAAATGCTCAGCATAGAAAAGAAATGGAATCCATAAAACAGATCCAAACAGAAATTCAGATTTAAAACTCCTTTGAAAGTATATGTGGGAGATTAATGAAGGCAAGGTAGACTACCAGATTTAGAAGACAGAATTGGGATTAGTGACCAGGAAAAGAAATAACAAGAGACCATTAAAAAAAAAAAAATCAACAGCTACAAGAGGAGTTAAAGAAGAATAATGTCAGATTGTGCACCATCTTGCCCAGTTTTCAGGGCTGGCATGGCATGTGGTACCAGAGTAACTACTCTGAAGATAACCACACACAATATATTATCTGTTGTTATTCTCCTATTCTTTTATTATGAAATTTTGTTTTATTTTTTCCATAAAATTAAAATAAAAGGTTTCCTAGAAAGGCCAATACCCAGACCAGCTGTACCCTTTCCCTGAGGCAGAACCTGGGTGCCTGTATTTTGGGGGAGTGCTACGTATGCCGTATAGACTCCCCAGGAGCACCAGAGGTATTCCAGGACGAAGAACTGCTTAGAGGGCCGACAAGCCCTGGCTCCTCAGTTGGCCCTGTGTAGCCTGAGTATCAAGCGCAGCTTTCACACCAGAACCTCCATCCCACAGGACCCCAGGTGGCTGTGCGCACGTCACGGTGGGAACAACGCTGATCTTGATTGGCAGATGAGGCCTGGAGGGGCTGACCGGCTGCAGAGCTCAGCTGCTAACTGGAACTCAAATGGGCACAGAGCCAGACCTGCTTCCTGCCAGACTCTTTGTTCTCATGACATATCTAGCCAAGCGCTAGACATCCTTCCAACTCCCGTCATCTTGCTCAAGTTTAGCTCTGGATGGCTTGCTTCATTTAAAAAAAAAAGTATTAAATTTAAAAAACACTTCACCTGGGCTTGACGGCACATGCTTGTAATCCCAGCACTCAGGAGGCTGAGGTAGGAGGATCACTGTGAGTTAGAGACCAACCTGGGCTACAAAGCAAGCTCAAGGCCAGCCTAAAGTGCATAGTGAAACTGTTTCAAAAAGACAGACAAAAAAAAAGCAAAAATGTAAGACTTTTCAGAGGGCAAGATGATCGGCTGACATGAAAAAAATAAAATTAACAAAGAGCATCATGGAGCAGTTACACAGAAAAGATGGAAAACACTGAACAAAAACCTTGCCTCTTAGATTGCAGGTTGAGATGTCGTTGTCACAAGAACCATGGTAACATAGACTGAGGGGACATGATTGGCTCCAGCCCAGCAAATCTGCATCTAGGGACAAATTGGAATTCAGTATGGCTGGGACACAAGCCCCTCCCCACCCACCTAAGGAGCAGCAGCATGAGAAAACGCAGGGTGGTTCCAAGTCTCCTAGATGCATTCATGTGAAAACAGCTCACTTTCCTAATCACAGATAACTGACATTTTAAAAAACAATTCCACAGACCATGGAAGCCAACTTTTTACAGCCCAGCAGGCAGACAACTCTCTGGGTGGGGGAGGGGGCAACCCCAGAACTTGGGGAGGCCAAACTCGGCTTCGCACCTGTTGCTCACAGGGCTGCTCCCAGCACCACCCGCACCTCCAGCATCCCACCTGCTCACTATCAGGGACACCCTCATGGCCTCCCTCTCAAACCTGTCCCACTTAGCCCGTTGCTGATTTTATTCCACTGTGCTTACACAGTTGTTTTGGGGATGATTTCAGTTCCCCACCCTTGCCACTTGGGCTGACCTGACTGTAAGCCTGCCCTGTCCCCAAGTAGAACCCTCTCCAGTGCAGAGGGTGGCACCTGGCCACCAGGAACCCACAGCCCCATGCCAGGAGCACTCACTCCTCCCTGGCCCCCTTGTTCAGGACCACAGAAGCACACCCAGCCTGCCAGTACCCCCAGGACCGCCCGGAGCCCTGAGAACAGCCCGGTGCCATGGCACTGACCCAACACACCCGCTGGTGCAGGGCACTTTTCCTGGCATGTTAACACAGCTGCTTAGCTTGCTTCTCTGTGAAATGTGTGACTTCACGCGCCTGGTTCTCAGGAGAGTTGGAACGAGGGGTGTTCTTGGTTTCTTGCCTGGCGAAAGTGATCCGCACCCAAGGACACATTCCTCGGGCCAGAGGTCCTGCTTCCCCAGTTAACTCTGGCAACTGTAAGTTCAAAGAGCAGAAAACTCTTCTGCCACTGGCAGGGACGACAGAAAAGTGACTCTGCAGCCCAAAGCAGCCACGCTTTCAGGGAAAAACATCCCTCTGCAGAGACATGTGTCCTTTTGGGTCCCTGCTATCCCAAAGCCAGCTGGAAGCCAGCCAGGCTAAGGCTGCACCAAGAAAGGAGACGGCAGCTGTTCCAGGGTAACTGAAGCCAGGCAGGACACAGCATGGCCAGGGGCCTGCGGTGACAGTCAGCTGGGGTCAGGCCAGATGCCAAGCAGTGCAGGCTTTTAAAATGCCCGTGAGCTGCCAACAGATAGGAATGGCCCATTTAAGGTCTGGCCAAAGGTGGGAGAACTCTAGCAGTAGGGCTATGACACCCTTGTATGGCTCCGCCACCAGGCGCTCCTTGGTCCCCAGAGCCTTCTGCCAGAGGCTCTCAGGGAGGCTAAAGGATCCACATCTCTTGCTATCAGATGATCTAAGTAACGAAACACCCATTTTTCAAATCTGAGACCTACTGAATGGATGGACGAGAGAGAAATGTTCTAGGGATAGAACTAGTGGCAAAGACCTAGTTAACAACTTGACAGCCAAGCAGGGTAGTACACATCAGTAATCCCAGAACTGAGGGAGGCTGAGGCAAGAGGATCTCAAGTTCAAATTCCACCTGGGCAATGTAAGACTTGGCAAGATGTCTCAAAATTGAAAAATAAAAAAGGGCTGAGGATGTAATTTAGGGTGAAGACCCTGGGTTCAACCCCTAGTAACACATGTGCACGCACACACACACACACAGACACACACACACACACACACATACACAGATTGTCTGTGATAATGACAGACAGTTGAGTTTCAGGAATGTTCCAGGAAGGCTTGGGTACGACCATCATGAACTGTACTGAGGATAATAGTAGTAATAGCGGCAGTGACCACTTGAAGTACTGCTCTGTACCAAATATTATGTTCTGTACCATATGAGGTAAGATACTTTAGGGTTGCGAGCTTGTTTTTGGTTTGGGGGGATTGTTTGTTTGTATTGGGGACCAAACTGAGGACTTTGTGCTTACCCAGCAGTCATTTATATCACTGAGCTGTCTCACCAGCCCTGATACCTGCTGATACAAAACCAACTCAGTTCAACATGTTGGATATCAACAGTGCCAGCCCCACCCCCACAGGGCACTGAAATGGCTATTGAGACTAGGTGTGGTGGCGCACGCTTGTAATCCCAGAGCTTGGGAGGCTGAAAATAGGAAAATCACTAATCCCATCTACATCGTGAGACCCTGTAGACCCTGTACAACTGCAGGTGCCAGGAGTTCTGGAGTGAACAAAATGGAAAGGTCTCTGTCCCCAGGGAATATCTATTACATCAAGAGACAAAAAATTATATCAACAGAATAGTAAGATCATTATGAATTTGTGATAGTACCAATGTTTATAGCAGCACAATTTATTAACTAAATCCTGGAAATTCATCAACAGATAATTGGATAAAGAAAATGTGGTATCTGTACTTATGGAGGGCCATCGAGATGGCTCAGCAGTCTAAAGCACCTGCTTAGGAAAGCTTAGGCAACAACTATAGGGACCATGGTTCGATCCCTGGCACCATATACTGCGCCAGCCCCACCCCCAGGGCAGGCTGAGCTGGCCATAATTTAAAAAAAGAGAGAGAAAATGTACCTAATGGAATATCACTCAGCTACAAAGAAAGACAAGTGGTGGTCTCCCATTTGAATAAGATAAAGTACAAACAAAGGGTGCACTGAAGGATGACTAGAGGGCCAGCAAGATAGCTCAGCAGTCTAAAGGGCCTGCTTAGGCAAGCGTGGCCGGCCGCAAAAGAAAAGATGACTAGAGGGATACAGGGGATGGATCTCTTGCAATAGAGAGGGATCCAAAAGAATATGGGCCAGAGACAGGGGAGGGGAAGGGGAGAGAGCAGAGTAAAGATAAGCCAAGTACAAGAACCTAATGACCTCAATGAGTATAAATGTTATGGGTCAGAAACATGAGAGACGAGTAATTAAAATCAACAAGAAAAAAAATAAAATAAAATAAATAAGAAAGAAAATGGGAAAGGGGGTTTAGAGGAGGAGAGAGGCACGCAGGAGGGGAGGGGAAAGGGAATAAAACAAGACCCAAGCTGTGTTATGTCCACGTATCCACTCCCGGAGGTGACTGTAAACAGCACACGCTGCAAACATGCGCTAATCCAACAGAGGACTAAGAAAGAGGAAAAGGAGAGCCAGGAGAGTGTGGCGTGGAAGGTGCTGACGCGGGCCTGGCTGAAAGCAGCAGGTGCTGGGCCTGGTGCTTTGTGTAGTTCTATATTCTATCGAAGATTAGGTCAAAATGTTAAACCCAAAGCCCACAGTCTGTTCTCGCCCTTTTTCCTGCAAACCAAACCTCTACCCGCTGCTGCAGGGAATCCCGATTGGCTCACCGCAGTCACAGGACCTACTTTCCCCTGACGAGGACTTGCTCAGGAGCGGGCATGTGGTAAAATCCTGGCCAAGAAGAAGGGCTGGGGGTCTGTGAAGGGTTTGCGTGGAGGTGTCTCTTCCTGTTAACCTTTTTTGCTAAAACTGACACAAGGAGAAAACAACTCCTCTTGCTCCTTTGGCTGTTGCCAGCTCTGTGTGCGACACCTGATTGCGAAAGCCCTCTTTGGTGATTGTCTTTCCAGCATGCGATGAAAAGTGCCGTGAGCCCAGCTGTTGAGAGCTGTCCAAACTGGGGCTCACAGAATGCCACACTGTGTCCTCACCCACCTCGCCTGTCAGGTGCGGCGCTGTGTCTTCCGGTTCTTCTCCAAAGTCAACATGATCACAAAAGGTAAATGTTCTGAATTCAGGACGTGAAAGCAGCCACAACAACATGGCTGAAGACATCCACAAAAGGGGACCTTCAGGTGGGCATGGTGGCACATGTCTGCAATCCAAGATTTTGTGAGGTTGGAGCAGTAGGATCTCCAGGAGTTTGAGGCCAGGCTGGTTTACATAGTGATAGCCTGTCTCCAAAAATAAAAAAGTAAAGAAAACAAGTGATCCAGTAGAGGAGGGAAGGGTGTAGCTACAGCAACAAGCACCCTCTTGCCACTTCCCGGGAGGCTCAGAGCTTCTCCTGGGATCCTCCCCAGGATCCCACTGATGCAGATAGGGGAAGAGCTGTGGCTCTCGCTGGGGCTCCATTGCCCACCTCAACTGCAGAAGCGCTCGCCGCCCATGGAACCCCACCCTGCCGGCCGCCTCTGAGCTCTTTCTCTGACTGAAGAGGCCATGCATAGTCCCAGCAGGGTTCATCTCTCTGGAATAACTTCTACTCAGGCTAGACTGAGGAACTCAGCTTTTCATTTGCTTGGGATTCTTCTCAAAAATACCCCAATCATAAAAGCTGTCACTTCTCACCATGAAGAAATGCAGGCTTGCCAAGCATCCAGGTTGCATTTCTTGGCTCGTCCAAGAGACACCTAGGCCTAGGCCCCCCTTCCCTGTGCCTGCAGGCCTGAGCGACCTGAGCAAGTCGGTCCCTTGTCGGCTACGGTGCCCCTGAATGTCCCCTCCCAACTATAACTGCACCAGAGGACACACACCTGTGTCGGTTGGAACAGAGACCCTTTCTCAGCCACCTGAGGTCATAGGCAAACTAACTCACAGTGCAGGATCTGTTCCCAGGGGAACAGAAATATTCTGTCCCAACTGAGGCTTGAACTGTAACAGACAACGCAGTTACTGACCAACTAAATGATGATTTAAAGGGGCATTTGCCATGAAGCATTTCCAGTAAATGTATAATACTAATGCAAAAGGCCCGAGTCAAGAACGACCACCATTTGCCTCTCTATTGCTTCCTGCCCAGAGCGATGATCTGTTCCGCATTTCACTTCCCCCTTCACTTCGCAGTAACACAAGCAGATACTTAGGTGAAAGCATTCAATACCCATGGTGCAGACACAATTGTCCAAGTCGTAGAGAGACACCTGTACGCGGCAGGCCACCGAGTTTCATTTCCTTATGAAATTTCGGCAATTCGTTAACATTACAATGACTAAAGTATTTTAGACATCTAAAACCAGCTCCCTCTGTTGGCTAAATTCAAATCGATTTACTACTTCTTATTTTATATTTTGTTCTTAATGTAATTTTTGCCTACAGTACCGACTACAAAAAGAAAACAAAAAAATACTGTTTCAGTGCAAAGACTGAAAATGAGATTTTTCTACTTGAGACCATAATCCAAAGTAGTGAGTTATACTTGAAATTTTTAATTTTTTTTTTCAATATTGGTATTGGAAGGCAGGATTTTCACCCTGAATTAGCCCCTTGCCCTTTTTAAAATTTTTATTTTGAGACAGGGTCTGACTGTATTGTCAAGGTGCCAAGACTGTGTTTAAATTTAAAATCGTCCTGCCTTGGCCTCCCAGAGTGCTGAGTTACAGGCAGATGCCACCACCTCCCAGCCGAAATTGTTTCCTAACTTTGTATTAAGGCGTTGTTAATACTAAATTTATTTATCTTCCATGCCTAGGAAAGCCTGAACCTGAGTATACTTCATACTTTAGGATTTAGCTACCTCAAATTTTTGCTTAGAATAAGACGGGCATGCTATGGCAACACTTCAGGCTGTCTGCGTGGTGAATTGACCCAGCCACCACCTACACCACCCTAAAATAACTGCCACTCACCTCTGCAGATAGCTCCCCACCCAAACATCTGAACACGTGTGGCCTTCCAGACTTGGGGGTGCTGTAACAGTGGCCAGGAGAGGGGTGGTAACACGGAGGGAAAGCTTGGCCCCAACTCCAACAAAGGGAGAATTAAACTGAGTTGGAAGAGGAATGTTCACTGCTGCTCTTACCTCGCCACCAAAATGTCGTTTTCACACAGGAAAATGACAAATCCGACTACAGAAATACCCATCACAGGCAGTAAAAGCAACATAAAGGTCACTGACAAAAGGGGAATAACAAAGACCAAGTATTCATACTTGAAGAAGTTCAAATAAATTTTTACAAAAATGAACACCGAGTTGAAAAATAGGCAAAAGAGCCAGGTATAGTAGCTCATGACTGTAGCCCCAGTCAGGAAAAGGAGCAAATCTCAAAGTGACAACAGCCACCTAAGATATTAAAAACAAAACAAGACTATCCTTCCTAATAACAGGAAGTGAAGCCAGATGTGGTGGTTCATGCCTATAATCCCAGCACTTGGGAGGCTGCGGCAAGAGGATTGCCTCAAGTTCAAAGCGAGGCTGGGCTACATGTTGAGTTCAAACAAACAAAAGAAAATGAATAATAAAATTATAAAAAAAGAAAAAGAAAGAAAAGAAAAGGGCTGGGGAGATAGCTCAGGGACACAAGTACCTGCCTGCCAAGTGCAAGGTCCTAAGTTTGATTCTCAGTTCTGAAAAGAAGAAAGAAAGAAAGAAAGAAAGAAAGAAAGAAAGAAAGAAAGAAAGAAAGAAAGAAAGAAAGAAA
>PVKN010005084.1:0-31719 GCA_004027915.1 Capromys pilorides
ATTTTTTTCTCCTTAAAATTAATAAAATTAAAGAAAAACCTTGAGAGATTTATCACCCTATTTGGACCCTGATTCCTGATTGGCACCAGCATTTCAAGGATCCTTGTTTAGAAAATTAAACATAAACTGGTGATCTTTCGATATTGACAACTAGTGTAAAGTTTTGGCATTTGGTAATGATCTTGAGATACATTTTAGAAAGTTCTTCTTGGTAGTTATGGTTGACATGCCATGCTTTTAAGAGTTTACTTTTGAGTATCTTTGGGCCAAAAAAAAGATCGCATAAAATAGAACCATAGAATAAAAGTAGTTATTGGCTATGCATGACTGGGGAAGAGGAATTAATTTGATAGTTAGTTCTATTTTTTAATGTCTGAAATTTTGTGCAGCAAAACATTAAAATGCATGACACTCACGTGGCTGATCAGCTTTCTGTGTGGGAACTGGAGGCCGAGGTCTGGGAGGGGAAGGAGCTGGCAGGAGCAGTGTGAGGTCTCCTCCTATCCATGTTGACCCTAATGTCACGTGGAAACTTCTTTCATTTGCAGGATTAAAATGTTTTAATTGGGGACTTATTTGCATGCAATTATTAATTCATAGTGAGAAGGAAATGTGATTAAGGGAACATTTTAAGAACACTCGTTTAACTGCATCTTCACCATCTGATGGAGGAGCGTGTATAAAATAATCTGGACAAATTATGCCATTGTACTTGATGCCAAAAGTGAGAAATTCATTTGTTATTCCAGGGATAGCCGCATTTTACTGGCAGTCAGCTGTGATTTATTTACTTGTACATACTTATTTGGGAATACTTCTGTATGCTTCATGTTTCTTCTGCTGTGTTCTTTAGAGCATGGCCAATCCCCAGCTCCACACCTTTTAAAGGACATTTTAATATGCACAGACTGGGTGCAGGGAATGAGGGCCACTTCCCAGCAGCTCTCCAGTCAGCTGTCCTTTAGAACAGTTTTCCCCTTCTCAGAAAATGCCTGGCGAGCTCCTTTTTTTACATAGCATCTGTCAGATATCAGCTGCAAGATTTAGAATTTCTGTATTGTGAGCACCTTTGGATGGGCGCGACACTTTGTCCTCCGTCTCCTGACGTCCACTGTGGGTGGAGGTGTCCCCCAGGCAGTTACTGGTGACCAGAGGAGCTGTCCTGTGTTCTGTGCTGCTGACATCCTGAGGATTTGGGCAAATGCCAGGACCAGAAGAAGAGACAGCACCCACCAGGCTCTGTGGCAGGGCAGGCACTGCGCCATGGGCTTCCAGGTCCTCAGCCCCAGCGCTTGCGTTTCTCCCTCCCTGTTCTCGGCTTGTGAGAGCGGAAGTCACCTTAGTGCTCAGGTACCCTGACAGGGATGTCCGTGCTGGGGACAAACTGGCCTGCAAATTTGAAGAGCAATTCGGACTGATTAGCAATGCCTACTGGAAGCCTATTTCTCAGAATATTTAGGTTCAGCAGAAAAAAAAAATAATCTGACTAATGATGTTTATTTTGAGCATAGGATGGTGATAGCAATTTGGTGTATAGTTTTTTATTGTTTTTCTTCTTATAAGCACGGCTCTAATCCCAGGGACCTGGGAGGCTGAGGCCAGAGCACAAGTTTATTACTTATTTATCTTTGTATGTATTTATTTATTTTAATGAGCAGAACATATTTATTGAGGGAAAGAAAGCTCCAAGAGAGGGACAGGAGGGGGGGGGGGCTGTCCCGAGTGAGTGTCCCCAAGAGCACAAGTTTAAATCCAGCGTGGACCACTTAGCTACTTATGAGATCCTGTCCCCCACCCTCCAACCCCCCCCAAAAAATGTTTGAGGGTATAGCTCAATGTGAAGACCTCAGATTCAATCCCTGCACCCTGCCGTGGAAAAATAGCCCCTTCGATATTCTCATGATAGTGTAGTAGAGAACAAACTGTAATAAACATTTCTTAAAAGCTATATCTTCATAATCAGGCATGCAGGCTCAGCTGGCCTTGGGCACACAGCTACGACTCAGAACTAAGTGCCTCAGGTCTATCTGGATAGCAGCACAAGGCCCTGCACACATACTTGTTTTGCTAAACTGTATTTTTTTTTTTTTTAAAGATTTATTTATTTATTTATTTGGTACAGGGCCTGTCTGCACAGCTCAGATTCATAGTAATCCTCCTGTACTGGGATCACAGGCATGTGCCACCATGTCCAGTTTGGGTGGTGGGCATGGTGTGGGGCTGGCATGGAATGTGGTATGTGGAATCAAAGGTGGGTCCTTGCCCTTGCCATGCGAGTGATTACACCACTGGACTTTCTCTCAGCTCTCTAAACTACTTTAAGGACGGTCTCCATGAGGCACAGGCTGGTCCTGTCAAGGCCACACTGGGTCTTGTTTGTCTGCCTGGCCTGCATCTGCCCCGTTTCCTGTCTCATGCTAAGTGATGCCCCTGCAATGAAGCCCACGTTGGGCACTTGTGCTTGGCAACGCAGGACATGGCAATGTGTAACCAACTATGGAATGTTCTGTTCTCAGCCTTTTGTGTTTCTTACGTAAGTGTCTGTTTAACTCCAAAGCTGGGCTGGTGATCTGCAAACTGAGTTTTCCCCCAGCTCAGCCATGCCAATAACGCTGTTGGCCTTCAGGTGCCTCAGTGCTGTGTGTCTCCTATCCGATTCATCCTGAGTTTTCCACAACAGTGACGTAAGGATTCGTGGCTGTGTATCTGTGGACTGGAACTTCAAGGACAGTGCTGATCTAGACATTCCTAATTTGGAATACCAACTCCAAAACTGGCTTACAATTTTGGCCAGATTATCTCCATTGAACACTACAGATTTGAGCAATTTTGTCTTTGAATGCCCTAAAGATTCTCACTTATTTCTTCTTTTGCGTGTGTACACTGCTGATGATAGCCATGGAGTGAAGAGAGGGAACTAAATGGAAACAACCGGACGCAAGGACTCTATTCTTCACCTAAGCGACCGCAATTGGGCTTAGTCTAGCTTGGGCCATGTAATGGCCATCCGCGCTCCTGAACTGATCATTCAAAATCAACAAGCTATGCAGTTCTACCCTATAAAATCACAGAGCTTAAAGAACTCAGAAGAGGAATAAATCCAATAAGCTATATTGAAGAAGGGACAATCGTTTTTAAGAATCTAGAAGTCTTTTAAACTCTTAAAGTTTTAAGAAACCATTCCAGGGAGCAAGGCTCTAATTTATCGAGAACACATGTTCAGCTGGGTTGGCAGAAAATGTAGCCACTGTAGGCAGGGAAGCCCCGTGATAGATTAGTTAAGGAAGAGCTTGAATGAAGATGATTGCATTTCCAATTTGTGCTCTGCTGCAGGCCTGTATAGCTGTTGGGCCGGGCTGCGGGACTGGCATGTAGCAAGAGTTGGCAGACACGGTGGCTGGTTTTACAGTCATCTTCAGTGTGCTTCATGGGTAAAAGAAGCCTTTTGGCTATCTCCACTGGGGGAGTATGTGAAAGATATTTTAAAATTTTTACCTTTTAAAATTGACCATATACCTTAGTTACTTTTCTTGTTGCTGACTCAAAATACTCAATGCCCAAGGTTAAAAGAGGGAAGGCCTACTTAGCTCAGAGTTTGTAGAGCTTTTAGTCCATAGCCAGCTGGGTTAGAGGCAGGGTGGCACCTGGCAGAGGGCGGCAGTTCATGGCAGCAGGAGATAGCAAGCGCAGCAAGACAGAGAGCAAGACAGCTTTTCTTCCCCTTATACAGTAATCAGCCTACCAGGGTTAGGGTGGTGACAGTCCAACCAGTGGACTGACAAGCGGTGGCCTACCCTGATCCTAGCTCCCTTAATCCCAGAATTGCACCATGAATCAATCACACACTCTTGATTCAAATGCCTCTGAAAAAAAAACCCTATGACCGTGAGGCTTTGGGGGACATCTGGACACAAACAATAACCATTTTGTTACATATTCAGATTGGCCTGAGGGGTTTCTAGGCACGTGACCTCACATAGCCAACCTTTCTGTTAAGTTGTGCTATTGCTCTTGTATGTAATACCTATTTGCAATGTAATGTGAACACAGGCATATACACAATTTCCAAGCCATAACTGTAATTTTGGGCACATATGGATGACATTTTTCAAAGCAGTTGGAGGTTAATTTATACATGTCTTCTTTTTCAGTCACTTTCTTGTTAATGGAGAAGAATACTCAACAATCGAAAGGAATAAGAGGTTTATTTTGCCTCCGTTTACCATCCACAGTCTCTTGGCTCCAAGGAGGAATAAAGATGGTGGGCGGGACTGGCCAAAAAAGAGGCGCTCAAGCCAGGGCAGCCAGAAAGTAAAGAGAGGGGAGGAGCCAGGGAGCGGGAGCATCAAACAGGCCAGACCTCTAACTGGGCTCGCCTTTAGCGCATGAGTGGATTGGTTCGTGGAGGAGTACTGAACTTTCACCATCCAGTCACTTTCCAGAAGCTCAGAAGACTTCTGGGAAGCCTCCTACGTGGAAGCCCTAGCACCTCCCTTCTTTAGAACCTAGAAAAGCAGATCAGTTGCGTTTGTTCCTAAATGATAGCTACACCTTGCATTTTAAATAACTCATAACAATAGAAAGCTGTCATTTTCCCCTCACTTTGGAGTTATTGAAAACGCCAAGTCATTATTATCTAAAATAGCCCCCATTTTCATAGTGAGCCTTTTGTTTCTAACCAAAGCTGCATTTTGCACACAATGGATTTAGAAGACGGCTGTTAGAGAAGGCAACTCCAGAGTTGGGTTCCCGTAGCTCAGGTCGCCTGGTTCTACAGCAGGCTCGCTGCAGGTCGGATCCCAGAAGGCCAGTGCAGAGATGCAGGGAGTAAAGAACTCATATTAGGGTGCTCACCCTGGGCCAGAGTTTCCAGGCGTGTCTATGTTGTGCAATCACTCAAATAACCTGGTGAAGGAATCTCTCTATCTTTTGACCTTGCAAAAACACAAATGGAGTCTTGAGAGAGTATGTGATTTCTTGGTGTTTACACTGCTAGAAAAAAGAAGTTTCACCTTGGCTCTGGTTACAAAACTAGCTCCTCCTCCGTTATAACAGATCATTGGGGTGGGTAGAGACGGTTCATTCCCATGGCCAATGTGCACAAACTTTCTCTTTCATTTCAGTCTTCTGAGTGAAATACTGCTAGCCAGGTCCTTTGGAGACCACTCATACAAAACTCCTTGTGAAGTGTGAAGTATGTACTCAGAGAGATCAGACCTGGCTTGCAGGTGGCTTGAGTAGTCCATAGTGAAAGATGTGTCCCATTCTCTAATTTTATTAGAGATGGGGTTCTTTTCTATATTTTGATACACTAGTTTACTTGTAATCATCTAAACTAATTAATACACGTTTATAATTTTCCTGATTCATCAAGTTCTTAATTGCTTGCATCATACGATAGTTTAACTTTTTCAAGGTTATGTACAGTTTTCCAATGAACGTGAAATATCAAAATACCAGTACAGTCTTTCCTGTTGTCCACTCAGAGAGAAAACTGTGGGTCAGCTCATACTTGAGGCTGCTTTTCTGAGAAACTACAATTACATCCCGAGAGAAGACCATGAATTAGGGGGCTGTGGCGGAATGTCTCTTCAGTGACTGTCTCATATCAGCCTTTGGCTCCCTCCTACCCTACAGTATATAAACACACTTTGTTGAATAATTGCTGAGTGTGTTAAGCACTGCTATGCACCAAGTAATTATTGAAGTCTGTTGGAAAAGGCAGAAATGGGTCAAGTGATTTGCAGCAACTGCCTCATCAGTTATATGATACGAAGATTGATATTTTAAACTCTAGACTGCTGGAGCACTTGACATCCATTTATACAATTTGTCATGATCTACTAAGGGGAAAAAGAATAATTCATTTCACTTTTAGAGGGATTCATTCTTTTCCAGAAATATAAACCTCTGATACTCTCTTCGGTTTGCTTTGCTACCCTTCCCAGGAGTTAGGGCGGGAAGGAAGTTTGCTTTCTAGGGTCCCCCCCACAAAACTGGGATCTGACTAAGTGTCCATGGGGCACTCCGGGTCCAAGCACCTGAGTTCCACTCATCAATGAGGCACCTTGGTACAATGGTAATTTCCACGATTTTAAAAATTTCTTTTCTTTCGCTATAAAGGCAGCCTACTTGCTCCAGTTATTTTATAACTGACTTCCTTTGAAACCTGGAGACCAACTGACTTCATTCACTCTTTCGCAACTCTGCTTTTCTTGGCGGCCATTCCCAGCTTGCCACTTTTCCGCAGGCTGTAATCTGTGCACTCCATCTCTCTCCCTCCTCCCACACCACCTCTTCCTATGATTCCATCACCCACCATTTTCCATTCCCCATCATTTGAAATTAATTTTCTAGTAAACAAATTCTTGTGAATCTTACTTTTTTTTTTTGTTTTAACCCAGAAAATCTCTTAGAGACCTTCAAAATCTATCTATTGTCAATCCTATAGTAATTAGTTAACCTTTATTTACTGGTGTCTTATTTTGACTTCTCTACTTCTAGTGAAAACTAGATACCGAATTTTATTACAGGCTTACATTAAAAAGAATTTCTGTAATTAAAGATCTTTATGAGGCTAGAGATGTTGCTTAAAGGCAGCATGCTTATCCAGTCTGTAAAAGCCCGAGGTTTAATTTGTAACAATGAAAGAAAGAGAAAAAGAAGGAAGGAAGGAAAGAAAGAAAAAGAGAAAGAAAAATCTTCTCCATAAGGCTGCGTAATACTTTCCATGTGCCATACCCTATGCCATAATTAGACTTACTTTGTTTCCTTTTAAATTTTCCCACTTACATATACTGTACAATAAAATCATTTTTTGGAACAGTTGTCCTTCCGAGCGTTGCCTTTTTCTGCCAGCGTGTGTTTTCTGATGCCTTTCCTCTGCATTAGGATGTAATTCCCACTTGGCCTTACTTTTGAAACCCTAATGTCTAAAATTCACTGAGAAGTTTACCTTCTTTAGAAGATGTTAGATTTAACGAATCTGAACAACACAGTCTTTTTATTCTCCTCTTGTTATTCCTTACAGTCTTTTACATGGTCTGCCCTGTATTATTTTTGCAGTGTGCCTTGATGTGTTCGAAGAATTTTAGGAGCAGGGACTGCCCCTAAGTCCTCTTTGGACTCTTACGTGATAGTTCCGGGCTCAGACCATAGCAGGCATCTCGGGCAAAGATGTTTTGTTGACAGAAACAGGGAACAGAGAAGCCCTGAAAAGCACTTAGCAAGAAAGTTACTGTTGGGACCAGCAGTGAACTTGCATGGAAATCTAAGCACAGGCTCCAGGTTCTGTGCAAGACCCTTGGGCCCTGGAGCTTGGGAGAAATCTGGACCACAGAATCTTGTTCTTATGTCTGCTTCTCCCTCTGGAGATGCTTGGCCTCTCCCAGTTCTGCCTCCTGCTCTCTGATGAGCCCGGCATCCTCCGACGGTGGCAGCACAATGCCCGCATTGTTTGGGCACAGACTCCCGAGGCGGTGGGTCTTGTAGCTCTCGATGTTACCTAGCAACTCTGCTATGATCTTTTCCCAAACGTCCCCAAAGGAGTTGATTATGCTTGCTCCTTTTGAGCCAGGCCATCTCAATCACTGGCTTTGTTGCTGAGGCCAAGTACCTAACATCTGTAATGTAAAGAAGAAAGCATTTATTTACCACCACAGTTGCAGCCCATGGCTGGCTGGCTCCAAGGCAGGAGAACATGGCAGAGGAATGTGGTGGAGAAAAGGTGCCAGGAAGCAGAGAAGGACTAAGCCACTGAGGAGTTTAGGGCCCCATGATCCTCATCTCCCCAAAACCACACATACCTGTGGCTGCCTGAGGCTTTGCGGGGACATCCAGGTATGAGCCATAAAGCAGGTCATGATGTATTCTGTGCTCACAGGCAAATCAAAGACTACAGCTTTGGGAGGACAGGAAGGGGTGGCCGCACCCTGGATCTATTACACAATCATGAGTATCGCAGGTCTGCCCAAGGGTCAGGTTCTTCCCAACTCTCTAGAAAATGCGTACATAGTAGGTCTTCTATGACAACTTCTTTGAACTGATGATCATTGTTTTATGAGACATAAGCCAGGCACAAACTGTGTGTGATCTCACTCCTATGAGAATCCAAAAGAGATTTTTCTTTTAATTATTTTCCATAGAGGCTAAAAGATCATTTCCTATGGAAACTGTGAGCAGACTGATGGTCAGAGAGGGCGGGAGGGAAAGGGGAGAAAGGCTGGGGAAAGGGTGGCACATGAGTGCCCAGCCACAGGCAAACTCAGAAGCCTTGTGCCTGGCTGCCCTCTAGGATGACCGCCGTGTACCTGCGAAAGCTGCGCAGTCCACTTCTGAATGCTTTCGCCCTAAATAAGTGATGAGTGTCACAGGGGACAGAGATGCTCAGTCTTTTCTAAACAGTAGGTGATGCACTGAAGCCTTGGCCAGCATTCAAGTAATACGTTCGGTTTTCACATATCAGTTGAAATTTTATAAATATTATAAATGCATAGCCAACCTCAGAAAGAAGGGAAAGTTAGCAACAAAAGAATGAGTTTGAAATCAGTAAAAAATGGGCCATGTATAGATTTTGAATAAAAAGCCAAAACAACCCACCCAAGCGCTTACTATGAACAAACTTTTGTTCAATTCTTACTGTGATAATTAGCTTTTCTCAAAGAATATGCTTAGAAAATGATACTTCATTAAGCATTTAATCATTTTCTAGTTACAAAGTCAATTTGTTCATACACAGTTTTGTGACTGAAGGCTAAATATATCCTGATTTGCGAATGGTGATTCTTTATAATGACGCATAACTCTTTTCTTTCTTTCTTTCTTTCTTCTCTCTCTCTCTCTCTCTCTCTTTCTTGCTCTTGCTCTCTCTCTCGCTCTCTTTCTTTCATATGTGTTACAGGGTCTCACTACAAAGCTCAGACTCCTAGTGACCTCCCTGTTTTCAGCCTCCCCAGAGGTGGGATTACAGGCGTGCACCACCACACCTGATCTTGCTGGCTGGCTCAGCACGCTTGGGGTGGAGCTATCACAGTGTGGGGTACCAAATACTGAACCCAAGTCCTTGAGCTTGCCTGTGCAGGCACTTAGATCGCTGAGCTATTTCTGCGGCTCAGTGACGATGCATAACTCAAAAATGATCGTGATATTGTAAGTTCTCCATCTAAAAAATTCTAATTTTCACTCAGAATTTCTTTCTAAAGATCACTGTCAAGTTAAAAAGTATAAACACAAACGATCTTTCTAATGGCTATTATTTGAAGACTGCTTATTTTATTACTTTATTCTTATATTTGGAGAAATGTTTTGGGATTTCTTCACCCAGAGAAATGTTACTGTTGGAACAGGAGAAATAATAAAATAATTGCACTTCAATTTCCAAAGAAAGCGTGAAAACTGGTGAAATAATGCTGTCTGGGATGCAGGAGGTCTTTCAGCACTGGCATTAGTTTTCAAACACGTACCTCTCCGGTTGCTGTTCCCAATCTACCATTTTCCTGACACTGCTTCTGGAGGCCCTCTTGCTGCTCTTCTGTTTTCTAATGATCTCTTGTTAAATTCACTATGGTGCTGGGTTATACTTCTGGTTTTTCCTTCCTGAGACACTGCATTCTATTTCTGTGTCTTCGATGTTTATTTTCTCCCCTTTTGCCTTTCATGAATTTTGGGCTTGCTCTAAGGCCAGTTCAGAGCCTAGGTTTGTAGGAGTTGCAGCCCCTTGGCGATCAGTCTTGACTTCCACATCCCAGGACTGGGGGTCTGAATCCTTTCTTGTGTGTTCTATGACTTTGAATAAGTTATATCATCTTCTTTATTCATTTGTGGCATGGGTACAGGAAAAACGTTACTGTAAAGCCTGCCCCAGGAACGTTACTCTAGAGAGATACAGTATGTTCCCTTCTGATGCTTTCCCTTAGTCTGCACATGAAGTACTGGGCTACCCTGTGTTTTCAGTTTTTTGTGTTTTTCGAGGTCCTGTCTCTTATGAAATTGTGACTATATTTTAAGCAGTACATTAAGATAAAAACATTCTGCAATATTTTTAGATGACTAGATTGTACTAGTGGTAGGTTACAGAGACCAAGAGATTGTCATTTAGTGGTAGTGCAATTCAATTCAGAAAATGCAGGACTTGATAAAGTGTTCGCTGCCTGGGACCAAGCACAATGCAAATACCCATCGCCACCCAGCGAGGCACCCTATTTTAGGGGACAGGACGTCCACCTTGGGAGACTGCGTGGTCTTCTCTCTGACTTAGGTTTGAGGAAACCTTTGGGAAGAAGGAGACCCAGAGGGAGATGTGGTAGCCGTGCTGAGTGCGGATTATTTGCCTGGTAACTGGGGTCTAAGTGGGGTCATTGTAGAGATTAAGGCAGCAGCAGCTCCCACACCCCACCTCACCCCCTTCCGTTTAGGCATCCGGAGCTGCTGAAGATAGAGTTGGTGCAGCCTTCTAAGTGGCTTCCAGCAGGATGTAAATAATAGCAGCTGAAACAAGGGCTGCGCCTGCAGGGCGCACCACACAGCGCCTGCGTTCTCGTGGGTACAAAATCTTCATGTTTATCACAGTGTCACTGTTCTGCAGCTGCTAACGTTTCTTTCCTAGGAATAATAATAATAATAATAATAATAATAATAATAAAAAGATTCTGTGTCGTTTTTCTTGTAGCTGGCTGAGCAGACTATTGATTGTCCTCTATCTGGGTTCCTCCGGGAGATCTTGGCTTTTAATATATGTGTCCCGGGCAAAAGTCCACCGACTCTGAGCGGCCCTTGGTGCGGCATCAGGTGCCTCCGAGGTGTGGCTCCGCACCTCTGCTGTCGCCTGCTGCTGCCCCATGTCCTCACTGATTCCCACTTAGGAGCTGCAGAAGGCACAGGAGTAGGTTGTCCAGGTTAGCAGAAGCTATAGAACGTCCTGTGTGTGGAACTGGAAAAGAGGGCTTGTTGGATTGGCTCCCACAAGCTAGGGCTGGCCCGTGCCGTGCTGGCTATGTGCACCTGCTCAGCCCAAGAAGCTGGGAGCCACTGGACGAGAAGCCCAGGCTGCAGCTCCAGGGAGAGGCCCAGAAGTGACAGCAGCAGGAAACTACACCAGCCCAGGCACCACACTGGCCTGGGCACCACACCAGCCCAGACACCACACCGGCCGGGCACCACACCAGCCTGGGTACCACACCAGCCCGAGCACCACACCAGCTGGGGCACCACACCAGCCTGGAGACCTCACCAGCCCGGGCACCACACCGGCCTGGGCACCACACCAGCCCAGACATCACACCAGCCCGGGCATGACAAGGGGCTCGCTGCTCTTCCGCCGCTCTTTCACTGTGGGCTGCAGTACCACATCCGGGCAGCTCTTCCCTGCGCAGCCTGCACACCCACTGCCACGCCACTCTGGAAATACCTTCACAGACACATGCAAAAGCGGGATCCACCAAGTCACTCGGTGTCCCTCGGTCCCTCTGAGTTGGCAAACAAATCAACCCTGCAGGCACCGGGATGCAGGCTCCACCCTCCTCACTGCAACCTTGGCCCGTGAGGCACACGACCTTTGCATCTCTGGTTTCTTCCCCACAGCTGCTCATAGAAAACTCGAGAATTAAATGATTGCACGCATCAACACTGTTTGGAAAAACACCTCACAGACATGAACGATGAATATTGACTGCAGTGTTCTTTTTACTGTTAGGTCCGTATGGCACCTGGCTTTGAATCTGCATAAGAACTCCTGAGAATAGGTTTAGTATAATTGAACAGACTCGGAAACTTTGGCTCAGTGAGAATAAAATGCAGACATAAGTGCCGAGCTAGTAAATGGGAGAACTGAATTCAAATGCGAATCTGTCTCCGAAACCTGTTCTCTGGTTCACTGTGCTGTTGCCTAGGGTCTATTTGCAAATATTTCCCGACTGCCTCCTGCATGCTGGTCGCACTCACAGTTCATTAGTTCCCTGGGTGACGCTCGTCCCAGCTGAAGTGTGGGAAGTGCACTTTGATTTTTGTCTTTCATCAGAGTCTGAGTGTGAAGTTGCCGTTTGCGAGCTCCTCTTTGATGTACCCAAAGTATCGATGCCAAAGAGGTTGCTTGGTGATAATGTCACAGCAGCTTCCCCAGGTTTCTATCTCTGCATTCCCCTGAGATTATAGGCAACAGTAAAGGGAACAAAAGTTGGACTAGCAATCAGGCAGGGGCTGCCTTGATCCTTGTGCTGACGAGACTCTTTTTTTCAGGTGCCATTTGTGGGTGACTTCTTGTTTCCACTTTCCTTCAGTTGTTCCTGTGCTTGGTTTATACCCGCAAACAGAAACAGGGATGCCCGAGTATGAATGCACGGGTACCTAAGATTACTGGGGTACACTGTGTGACCTTCCTAGCTGCAAGCGTTTCTAGATTTTGAACCCCGGCACCACGGTGTTATAGGCAACTAAGTTAGGTCAAATCTCATAGGCACTCAGGACTAGACTCTGGAAGGAGCCAAGGAGCCAGGGCAGACGTGAGAGGCCTTAGACCTGTGAGGCAGGTGGGCACCACCCTGTGGGCCAAACCTCAAAATATAAGATAAGACAAATGCACCTATGTACTTTCCTAAGTATAAACACCAGGGATTGATATTCTAGGTGGGTCTCTATCACCTTGAGGAAGCCAGAAAGAGCCACCCACCCAGACCTTTCAGGAAAAGCCCTTGTTCTGTATTCACGCCTGCTTGCTATGGGACTTGCTTCCCCATTGGATCCCAGTTTAATCAGTTTTTTGTGTGTGTTTTGTACAGGGTCTACAGGGTCTCACTACACAGATTGTACTCATAGTGATTCTCCTGTTTTCAGCCTCCCAAGCACTGGGATTATAGGCTGGGGCCACCGTGCCCAGTCCCAATTGCTGTCTCAGTGTGCCCCGGGGATGGGCCCAACACAACAGGCTGGGGATCAGCCCTGGCCGCTGCACTGAGCCTAAGCAGGTGCTTTAGTCTGCTGAGCAATCTTACTGGCCCAGTTCAAACAGTTTTTCCTGAGCAGTTATGCTCTTAATCCTACTGCGCGACCATACTTCTGGACCACCCCAGGACTTCTGATTTTCTCCTACCTTGCACCCATGTCACCTCATGGGTTTGCTCTACAAAATGCCTAGGAAAGGCAGGCAGGGTCCTTGGAAACCTGTCCGGGGCTTCCTTCTCTCTAGGACAGAAGCTTTCTTTCCTCCAGTTAATATGTTCTGCTCTTCACTTCCATTGTTCCTAAAATTCATTCTTTGGTTTTAGAGAACACAAATTCATATTGAGTAGAACACTCCTCATACCGAGAAGTTTGTTTCTCTCTATCAACTGAATTTGGGGCCAATGACCTAACATGGAAGTGGCTTTTGCTCTTCTTGGTGGCATAAGCACCAGGTGCCACCAAGCTCTGGAGTTCTCAGGGCCTCCATCTCTGCTGCAGCTGTGGAGATCTTTTCCCATGTGACTTCCGGCAGGTCTACGGCACCATACGGTTTAGAAGAGAATCAGGCAGCTACTCAAATACGGAGCATTTTAATTTTCTGACTGTGCAAATTCATATGCATAGCTTCCTAGAGATCATCTGAATAACTATATCAGCACACCCCTGAACGGTTAAACTCTAATGAAGTCATCTTATCCAAAGATGGACTCTAAACATGGCAATGAGAAAAAAATGTAGAAAAGTCATGTGAGAGAAATTATGGTCAACAGTAAAGGGAAGACAGGACCAGAGAAAGCATCTGGCCCTCAAGGGCAGGATCGCTGTGGTGTAAGTGTTTCTTTTTTGACTTTGATCCTTGACATGGCACTTAAGGAAGGAATTAGTGTCACAGTCAACCTCTGAAATTTTAAAAACTAAAAGATGTCTTTTTCTCTTGATCCAAATTGTAACAGAATTTTACAATAAGCAGAATTCTTAGATGGTTGGAAAATGGAAACTTGGATTAAAGAAGGAAAAGGAAGAAAAAGATAAGAGCACGGATTACTGAGATGCCTGTGCTTTGGTTCACCAATATTATTGTGGTCTAATGAGAATCAAAGGTGAGTCTTGATACAGGTAATTTGGGGATTAATCTTTCAGAAAATTGGATTGCAAGCTCGTAGTGCACTTTAAAGCTACTCAATGAATGAAAGTCTTGGATTGTGGAAGGTCTTATGGTTACGGTCTGCAGACTCTGGCCTCAACCTCAACCGCGACGATGATAAATGGTAGTAAGATGTCCTTCAGTAAGTATTCGATACCGACTATTTCCTATATAGTGTCCTAGGTGTCGGGGATACAGTGGTGGAGGAAGTGTTACACCCTTGCCTGTGAGGCTTTTACAACGTAGAGTGGAGTGGTGGAGAGTGAAAGAGAAAACCATCTATGCCTCAGAGAGGCTGGAAAGTGCTGTGCGGAGAAAGACAGAGGCGCAGGGAGCGGAAAGAGCATAGCCGTGGAGTCGGACAGGAGGCGCTGCTGCTTGAGCGCGTTGGCCCGTGCGTTGTTTTTCTTGTTTGAATATGTTACCTTTATTTTACAGAATGCAAAACTAAGACCCATGGAAATTAGGTGATTTGCCCGAGATCTCGGGGAAGCACCTGTCCAGGTGAGGGTCAGCCCCAGGTCACGTGCACCTTGCTCTTCGGGGCGCCTCTTCCTTTCTCTCTTCACCTGGGCGCCCCATAAGTGAGGGAGGGTTCCTTCACACCTTCCTACGTAGGAAGTGTAGGTCCACACGTCGTTCTGTAACATCTCCAGGGATCCTGATTTCCAGACTGGCGAACTTACTCATGCTTATATGGTATCTGTCTTTTAAGGTTTCTGTGCATGAGCTGAGGAGCAGGAGATGGGATCTGGACAACCTAAAATGAGATAGAGTTCTGTGGTCTTACTGAGAGTCAGTATTTTCCATCTCTGTAGTCTCTCAGTGTATTTGTGTAAACCTTAATGTTCAGAATTCTAAAAATTTATTTCTGGGAAATTTTTCCAGGGCTTTGCTGTTTTGAGAGCAAAGTGGAGCTTTGGGTGATCTGACTCCAGTGTTTTCACCCACTCGCTGGTCCTAATTGCTAAGAGGCATCCTTGCAGTAATATCATGGGGAAGAACAGCAGACCGTGGATAACCACATGGCCCAACTGAGCGGGGCAGAGGTGTGTGTTCTCACCTGCGAGGCTTCTTAATTTTGAGCACCTGGAATGCTGCGGAGGAGCACAGTGAAACACAAAGGGTCAATAAACTGAAGAGCAAAACAAAAGATAGATAACAGGTGACAGGGAGACAGCTCTTCTGAAAAAGAGGTGGTGACCAAGAGCGGGAGAAAAGGAAGGGGAAGAGGACGGGGAAGAAGGAAGATGGGCTTTGCACCCACTCCCCACCCTGGATGCAATCACCATGTACTGCAGACCTGTGCCAACAAAAATACAAGCTGAAATGAAAAACAATTACAAAATGCCCTCGTTACTGAAGTCAGTGCAAAGGCTTAGGATTTAATTTCTAACATATCAAAAGGCAAAAACCCAAACCAAAACCAAACAGAACAGAATAAAATAAAACAGAACAAAGCAAAACACATCAGTGTGCTTTAGACAGTGGAGAAATTGTTTTGTTAATTTGTTTGTTTCCTTGTTGTTGAATGGCTGAAAGAATGTGCTTCAATAAAGTGTCTATTTGGCACCCTTAGAGAAAAGTAAAATATTGTGCTGTGGGTTCATTTACTAGACCCATTTTTTTTAACCTTGTTGAACTGCTAGATATCAGCTCAGCATCTTCTCAGAGCTTCTGGAGGAGTTTTTTTATCTTGGGTTTTGGGTTCTTAAAGTAGCGAAGCAGTTTGCAGCAGGCCCGGTGTTCGACTCACGACAGACTAGGCCTGGACAAGTCACACGTTGGTTGCAAAGTAAGGAAAGTGTCTTCTTCCGAGGGTGGCTCTTTCCTCACCCCTTGGGGAGGATCTCTCCCCCGAGTTCTTGTGGCACCATCGGGACTATTTCTGGATGATTCCTTGGGTAAGCTCAGTCTTCTCCTTGTTACTAAGCATGTCTGTTGTTACTCTCCTGTTGTGGTGGTGGAAAGCACACTCACCTTTTGTGTAATTCGAAGTGAGCAGGTCCTGGCCAGATGGTTTCTTTATTTGGAAGGAAACTGACTACATCTCAAATTGCTTTGAAATGTATTTGAAGCATGATGCAAAATACAGTGTCAGATGCTACCGACTTCTAGCCCTCCCCGCTGGCTGTCAATTAGAGACTCACTTTCCAACCTGTAGGAAGATGGATTTTCTGTATTTCAGAGGTTTACCCTTGCCAAGTGTACAGTTCAGATCTTTAGTAACTTTACTGAATGATGCAACTTTTTGTTGGCTAGATAAGATGCTTTTTGCCCATTTAGAGTTAATCACTTTTCCCACCCTTACCCTCAAACAATCTGTGATATACTTAGTGTTTTTTTATAAATTTCCTTATTCTGAAAATCTCATCTAACTGGAATCATGTGACATATGTTCCTTTATGTCTGATTTCCTTCATGTTGCATGATGACATGAGGCTCATGCATGTTGACATATTTTTTCTTATGGATTGCAAAGAACATCCCATTGTATGGGATTGCTGGGGGAGTATCCTGCTTACTGTTTTTCTGGTTGGTGGACATTTAGGTTGTTTTCAGTGTTTGGGTGTTAAAAATAATACTGCTTGGAATATTTGTGTGTGAATCCTTGCACGGATACTGGTATTCAATAAGGTTCTTGAACCAGCTCTCCATCCCCAATGTAATGTTGCTATGGTTTATGTCTAGCTGTTCCCTAAAATCCTCACGCACTCATGGAGCAGACTTCTAGAGTTTGTGACTAAGTCATGATCCCCTGGGATTATGGGTATAAGTGCTACTGGAATTACGAGTGGGAGTGCTGCTGGGATTGTGGGGATGAGTACTGCACCCCGCCTGGGGTGGGTAGCCTGCGTGCAACAGATGGAAGATGAACTTGCTCCTGCTGCCATAGTTGCTGCTGCTCCTCCTTTTTGCTGTCTGCTGCTTGCCACTGCCAAAGGCTGTTCTCTGCCATGTGCCTGTCTGCCTTGGAATCAGCTGAGTGCGGACTGAAACTTCCAGCAACTGTGACCTAAATAAACCTTTCCTTCCTTCGTTCTGAGTGTTGGGTATTTTGTCCCAGCAGTGAGAGAAGAGCAGCTGAGACAAGTGTCTTGGAACTTTTATTAAAACGTATTCTGGATTCTTTAATTTTGCTTCATTTATCCGTATATGCACCTTTCTTTGAACCAAAATCACACTGTCTTGATGATGATAAATTATGCTAAGCCTTGAAATTGAAAAGTGAGCGACTTCCAACTTCATTCTCTGTTAAAAACTGTTTTGGCTGTTCTGTTTTATACACCTGTTTAAATTTTAGGTCCTGATCGTCAATTGCTATTAAGAAGGCTACTGTAGATTTCTGGGTGGTGTGCGACAGAGCTGCCAGCGGCCTGTAGAGCAGCGCGCCTGAGGTCTATTGTGACTGCTGCGTTACGTACTTCACCCACGACTCTCCGTCCGTGAGAAAGACACACTGCAGTGGTAGGAAACATAGGAGAATGGGAAAGGCTATCACCAGAAACGGATGGAAGAGCAGGCTCAGAGCTTGACTGACAGAACGACAGCTGCGTTTCAACTAGGAAAGATGCCTCCATCTCCGTTCTCTGCTGCTCCCCAGGCAGGGGCTACGCTCCCACCTCCACCCCGTCTGCAGGGTCCTCCTCACCCTGGTATGATGCCAGCACCCCACGTGGGAGGCCCTCCCACGATGTCAGTGATGGGCCCTGTCCTCCTGGGATGATGCCAGTGGGACCTACTCCCGGGGTGAGGCCACCCATGGGCGGCCACATGCTGATGGTGCCTGGGCTTCCAGTGATGTGACCGCCAGTTTGGCCCATGACGGTGCCAGGAACGACTCCACCAGACAGATGAAGCGGAGGGGCGGCCTCTCGGCAACAGTTTTATGTTATTTGTCCTGCTTCACCAGGGGATCACTGTGCTGTGACTCTGGGTGTTCTCTAACAGCACGAATGACGAGGAAGACTTGCTCCCCCTTCCTATCAAAGAGTAGTTTTGAAGGGAGAAGTACAATAAACGAAAGTGCAGAAAGTACGGTTTCATTTGTATTGTGAAAATGCGAAAATCAACTTGTCAGCTCTTTTAGTTAAAAAAAGGGCTGCTATAATTTTGATGAAGTGATATCATTAATTACACATAATTATACATTAGTCCATGGATCAACGTGGGAAGAGCTACACTCTTCCCAGGAGGGAACCCCGCAGTTCACGCTCATGAAGTCTGTCTCCATTGTGAAGGTTTGTAACTTTCTATGGACAAGGATGTCACCTCTTTTTCCGGTTTATCCCTGCATGTCCTATGCTTCTGTGGAGCGTTGCTCCTCATCCCACCTTTAGACTGTTCACTGCTCATCTTTGGAGTTCAGCAGATCTCACTTGTTTGGATGTTGACCAAAGAAATCTATGTCATAGCAGGGGTGCGGCTGAGTTAAAGTGCTGTTATAAATTCTTAAGGTGACCTTAAGCCTCTCATGGAGAGAGAGCCACTTCTTACCTGCCAGAGTACCCTAAAACCCTTAAAATAGGTTGTGCACAGGATGAGGATTTATGGTATCATTGTTAATTAAATACATGGCTTTTGCAGCATTATCTTTTCATTTTAATGTCAATTGTTGTTTTTTGTGTGTGTGTGTGTGGGGGGGCAGCGGGGGACCAAGGATTGAACTCAGGACCTTGTACTTCCCAGGCAGGCACAGAATCCGTTGAACTATCTCCCTGGCCTTATTTTTTGTTTTAAGATGATCTGCTCACACTTGTCCATTGCTTTGAGGGAATCTGTGTCCACATAAGGAATGTGAGTTAAAGAATTCAGGAATGGGGCTAGAGCTCAGTGGCACAGAGCTTGTTTGGCAGGTGTGAGGTTGTGACTTTGGTTCCCACTACCAAAAAAAGAGAATTCACTGTGGAACAGTTAGTGCTTACACTGCCTGATCCGCTTTGCACGCTGTACCTGGTAATCCGAGCAACTACTTAGAACATAACAGCATACAAGGTAATAAGCATTGTTAATTCCATACCCTCTTGTCTTGAAGTTTATTTATTTATTTATTTAGTCTCTTTAGATAAAGGAATTCACCACAGGGTCTTATCACATCAGAAGGTATGGATTTTATCAGTGATAAGAAATGAATAGTTATGAATTCACATTATGTATTAGGCTTGGGGATCTTTGCGACTAATATCTGTTACAAGAAAGTAAGTTCTTTTTAACTGGATAGATGGTAACTTTTATGCAAGAATGCATTTGCTCATAGAGAACATTTGGGAAAGTCTCTTCTAGGGTGTAGACGCAGAGGTTCTGTCCAAAGCAACCTGACCTGCCAGCACAGCTGCGCGGTGGACCCCGCCACTTCCCTGTCGCCCCTCGCCCACAGGCACAGTGGTGGGCCAGACCTTACATCTCAGGCAGAGCTGCTTCTTGGCTGTTGTGGTGGGTGGGCCTGTCCACCTGCTTACCTCTGTGGCCAGAAATTCTTTCCTCTCCTGGCAGAGTCTTAGCCTCTGTGGGATGCATGGGGATGTTCCTTCTGTGGAATGGAAAGTGGCTGCTATGGAGTGAGAATTACTTGCATCCAATCCACTAATCCCGTCTGCCAGGGCACGTGTGAGGAACATGGCCATCCCAGTTCCCATCTGCCCTACTCAGGCCTCGGCTGACTGGCCACTTGTCATAGGATTTAATTTTAATGAAGGATTATATTATTAACTTTCACATTACACTAACCTGGCCTGGGGTCTGCATGTTCTATTTGGTACTTTTGCCAAGGTGTTCTGAAAATACTCACACAATCATCACAAGTTATCATGAAATGCATTCCAGTTAAGTATGAGGGACAGGCGAGAGTCACATGACCCATTTGGGACACAGTATTCCCAGCCCTTGCTGCCTGAGGAGAGCACGGAGTGCCCTGGTAGATAAGGCAGGTTGTAGTGGGGGAGTTTACTCCTTCTCAGGTCAATTTTTGAGGTACCAGCCAACTGTTGGGTGGCTCATGACGTGGTCTGTGAAGCTGATGGAGTCATCGCTAGCTCCTGGTTGCAGAAGGATGTGGGGCGTCTACCTTGGGTTTGTATGGAAAATGCACACATGGTAGGGCTGAGCTCTGCTATGTGTGGGGAGGGCGTCGGCGTGGTCCGACTGCTGTTCTGGCAGGAACATCGTTCTTTAGGGTCAGTTACGAATTGAAACTTATTTGTATATTTTTGTGTTTGGCAGAACTTTCAAGTTTTTAAAATTTAGAATATAAAAATGCATTAAGATGCAACAGTGAAGCTTGGATTCTCAAGGACGACCCCTAGAAGGTAGTTGTGACCACTATTAACTAATGACGGAGGTGGGGATCTGAACGGAGTGACGTGATGGGCTGCGCAGGCGGGGGTGGAGGGTGGGGGGTGGGGGTGTGTGTGGGTGTGCACACTGACGCAACACTGGTGACTGCCTCCAGGAACTAGTGGTTTTGTTAAGAAGCTCGCGTGGCCGTGGGCCATAGTTTAACAGGGAAGTCTGCAGTCTTGGTCTGCGAATTGTATGGAATAACTCCAGCCTTGCTCTTTCTGGAGTCAGTGTTCTTGCACACCTGTGACACAACTCTGCTTGGTCGCCGATGTGTCAGCTCTTGTAGAGCTGTGCGGTCAGTTAGATGGTGCCAAGTTTTAACAAATGTTCTGCTATCAGATGCTTCAAACAGAAAGTGACTTGCCTGTTCCTCTTTTTGATGTTATCGTCCAGTTCATAGAAGTTAAAGAAAAGCTTAGGCGGTACATCCTGGCAACTTTGAGACCACGGATGTCACTGTGAATGCTATGGCAATCCATGGAATGCTGCTAACACTGCTGGTGAAATGTCTCATTTCCATGCTAACACACATACATGTGGTGGAACAGGGTCATGATGAAGGCAATGTTCTTACGGAATTAAGATTCCTGCTTCAGGTGGAGATCCGCAGTCTAGCACACACAAGGCCCTGGATTTGGTCCATTGTCTAGAAAATTTTTTAGAATAACTGAATCTCTTTTAAGAAGTAGACCAACCTAAGCCGGCAAGACAGGCAAACACAGGGACTGGGATTCAAACCCAGGTACCACATGCTGCCCTGGCCTCACCCCCAGGCATGCTGAGCCTGAGACTGAGTCTGGGTGTGGCGGTGCACACCTGTAATCCCAGCACTAGGGAGGCTGAAAACAGGAGGATCACTGTAAGTCTGATCTACATAGTGAGACCCTGTAGACCCTGTGCTAAATACATTTTTAAAAAAACCCATGAAATCGCATATTGAAGTACGTTGACTTGTGAGAAGAGTCCTTTGACGGAGCTTCTTTTTTTTCGTATTTTAGGGAAGGGTCTATAGGGTGTTCAGGGTCTCACTACTAGATCAGACTCAAAGCGATCTGCCTGTTTGCAGCCTTCCAAGATCTGGGATTACAGGCACATGCCACCATGCCCAGTCTCAATTGCCCTGGAGGTGGGACCAGCATGACAGGCCCAGGGATTGAACCCCCAGCCCCTGCACCTGCTGAGCTATTTGGCCAGTCCTGGTGCTTCTATTTTTAATCTGATAAATTTATGTACCATGCCAGGATGAAGTGAAACTGAGGAGAATTATGATTGTACAAATCTAAGTTTGGCAAAACATTAAAGAGTCATAAAGAGAGATAATGTATTTGGTGACATTGATCTTGTAAAAATATTCATTAAAATGTTTTAAAAAATACTCTTTTGATGAGGTAAAGGGGCAGTACCTAGGAAAATATTTGAAATATTGCCATATTTCAGTACAAAAATGTCACTGGCAATAGATCCTATTTGGTAAAAATTACTCTGTAAGAACCTCAGCACTGATGGATAGATTTCGTTGTACATACCAGTAACATAAGAATATTTATGAAAAATGTGGCCAAATTTATAAAAATAATAACAATGGGATTATACAGACAGTCTTCGAGAAAAACCAGGACATGATTTTAGAGACACATATTATTTGAAAAACTGGGTAAAATAAAGGTAATGATTTTGCCTTTGTTCTCCATTTCGTGGGCTGAGCAGAAGTTTAAAAGATTGTGTTTGATGTATACAATATATGTTATTTTTAGTTTTTAAAATTTTCTTTTTTCTTTTTTTGTGGCCTGCTCAGCCCACCCCGGGGGGTGGGGTTGGTGCGGCACGTGGTGCTGGGGATCGGGCTGTAGTCCCTGCACTTGCCTAAGCTTGCCTGAGCATGCGAGTTGGCCTTGAGTTATCTTGCTGGCATTAAATATTTTCTTTTCTTTTTTTTGTCTTTTTGAGACAGGGTCTCGCTATGCAGTTCAGGATGGCCTTGAACTCACTTTTGTAGCCCAGGCTGGTCTCGAACTCACAATGATCCTCCTGCCTCACCCTCACAAGTGCTGGGGTTATGGGCATGCACCACCATGCCTGGCTCTTAAATATTTTATTTTCAAAAAATAGCATTCACATGTTACTATGTGAAGGAATATTTAAATTTCTATGCATGTAGTCCAATAATATAATGCAAAATATATCGGTCAATATATATTGGTCAATGTAAATTTGTTGGTCAATAATATTTCAAAAATTACGTTATTTTAATTCAGTTTAAGGCCTTGTTTTACTCAAAGAGTTTCTAGCTTAGTTGAGTTCTTATCTGGACTGCATATAAAGGAGATAACAGCAAAAGATCTATCTGTATAAGGGGTGATTGAAATATACCATGATATTTTTTCTTTTTTCTTTTTACCTGTTTGTTTGAGACAGGATTTTGTTCTGCAGTCCAGGCTGGTCTTGAACTCAGGATGATCCTCTTGCTTGAGCCTCCATATTGGTATTACAGTTGTGTATCACCACACCCTGCATGGTGAGTATTTAAACTTAAAAAATTAATTACAGTAAAAGACACATGGCCATTACTTCCCCTGAGACTGCTCTCCCTTGCTTTCAACCCAGCTCTCCCGTTGTTCTCACCACTTTCTGAAGCAGCTCTGGATATTCTCCTTCACCAGTGCTTTATGAGATGTCATTAAAAAAATCCAGTGAATGCTGCTGCCAACATTTCCATTATCCAGTGGCAAGGCAGCCCATAAATCACGGCACTGTGTCCTCAGCCCCTGTACTCATGGGTCTGGCACTGTGCAGCTTGTGAGTCTTCCCCAAAGCCAAGTGGCCATGAAAGGTCCACATAGAATCTGTGTAACACACTGAGCTAGCTGTCACGGTACGACTAACGACCGTCCTGAAAGAAACTTTCGGAAGCACTGCAGAAAGTGGTGAGAAGCCTGGGATCCGTGCGTTCCTAACAAGAGGGAGGACGGCGATGTATCGCTATGGTAACAAGCTTAAAAAAGAACTTCAAACACGTCTGGCCACCCCTGTGTTCTGCGGCCGTCCGTCCCCACCTCCACATCTGATTAGAGTGCTGCTTGTCCCTCATCTTTCCTGCTCTACTGCACCCTCAGATTCTGGGTCTCAGAAGCTCTGATCGCTCAACCGAGAGAGACAGGCACACCCAGGGAAGGCGGACGGCACCGTGCGGCCTTAGGCGGCTTTCCTGCCGCACGCTCCCTGGGGGTCCCGTCGGCAGCCCCAGCGATTCTCAGCTCCTTGTTGTTTAGGTTAGCTGATCGTCGGCACTTGGTTCCCACAGCATCTCCTTTTAAATATGCTCATTATTTTTCTCTCTAAAAACATGCTTTCAGCATCTCATGGATTCTCCGCCTTCATGGCAAGATACTTCATCATTCAACAAGTTGATCAAGAACATTGTTGGTCCTACTTGGATTAATAATACTTTTCTGATATAACTTAAGATATTTGAGGTTGAGTGTGGAGGTGTCATCCTTCCTCATGGTCCTGGCTACAGAATGGGTGGATGTCCCCAGAAAAGTCTTCCATTGTCCCAGGAGACAGGTTTTGATACAACAGAATTAAAGATCTTGAAGAGGAAGCTCTACCCCCTCGCAAGTTTCTGAATGCCAAAGATGCTGTCTGGGAAGAAGATGACTGTGAGCTTTGTCTGGAGATGCTGACGGGGAGGACAGGGTGACATGGGACTGCTGGATCACCTTGTGCCTCCCCCTCCTCAAGCTTGACCCATAATGACATGGGCTGCTCCTCTCCTGTCTCCAGTATTCGGAACACACAAAAGCATCCTTCTATTCCATCATACATTTCTCTTTGTGTGCATGTATGCATGAGTTTTAACTTTTCTGTAGTTGAGTAACCATCACCCCTGATGGGGACCACTGTAAAGCAGCTCTGAGCAGGACTTAAAGTGACCAACTGGCTTTCCATGTTCACTTGGGAGTCACTGGTTCCTGCTGAGGCCTATGGCAATTGAAGCCATGAAGGACGAGACAAGATCATAGCCAAGCACATCTAGCTCCAACCTCAGTTAACTGGATAAAGACCGTAGCCTCGGTCATCTGACTCCTGGGAGGAGACTTTCTGGAGCTAACATAATTCTCCTAAATCAATCGAATACCTTACTTGGAGAGGCCCTTGAGTGGTTTCCCCTCTTCTTCAGTATCCACCTTCCCTTGTTCTGATAAGTAGATACATAGGGGCAGCCCAGAGAAGATCTTGGGCTTTGCTCCAAGAGAATCTCAAATTCTGTGAGAGGGTTTTGATCCTCTGGGAGCCCTGAAATTATATCGCTTCTCTCTTCTATTTATCCTTTGGGGTACCTCACTTTGGAGACTGTGGACCTGATCAGACCCCAACAGCTAAGGGATAATGTCAACCTCATAGGCCACCACAGCAGTCAGGGCCCAAAGCATGCCCAGTGCCCTCCAGCATAGCCCCCTGGTGCTCTTTGGGGGTGAAGTGGTCCTCCCTCCTCTAACCCCCCAAGACCACCGAGCTGTGCTCTGCATCTGTAGCTTTGCTCTTTCTAAGGTGTCACTCACATGAATCATGCACTTCAAGCATAGGCTGAGTGTTGCAAGTGGATGAGTAGGAAACAAAGTTAAGAAAATGAGTTCATCTGACAGAGAAATAGGCTGCTTAGGAATGCAGGCATTTTGAATTCCCTGCACTCATTGCCAGGTAGCGTGGCCCAATGGCTAGCTGCTCAGGAAAGCTGGAAATGATCCTGTCACTCTCCGATGGATGATGCGGGATGCACTTCCTGGTAAACTCAGTGAAAGCCGCCACTATGGATGGGGAGTGGCCCAAACAAGTGATTAGAGCTCGGGAAGACCTCAGCTGTCCAGTGTGGAGTGCACAGGCGCCTCCGCAGTCTCTGAGCAACGTGGAGCACTCGGTGGAACCGTTGTTCTTGGGCGTTCATCAGAGACTGTTTTCTGGCAATGGGTTGTTAGCTGTGAGTTTTATTTATACTGAGTACCTAAATTATCTTAGATTTTCCTGCTCTAATCAGACAGGCTTGAAAGCGTGAATTTTTGTCCTTTAAAAGTGTCATTTTCTAAAGTAGCTGAGACATCAGTTAGTTCTTTAAAAAGTTTAATTTTTGAAGCTAATGCGAAGAGGGGCAAGCCTTGGGAAAACTGCTAATCTATGCAAGGGGAGAGACCTTTGCGGGGCAGCTTTAGCGTTCACCTGTGAGACCACAGTGTAAGTGAAATAGGCCAGAGGCACAGGTTCAAATCTCTCATGGTTTCTCTTTTATGAGAAATCTGAAGTATGAGGCAAGAACAAACTAAAGGATAGATGATAGGAAGTAAGAAGACAGAGCTTCCGTAAAAAAAAGGGGATGAAGAGGAGGAGGGCAGAGAGGGGAGCAGGAGGGGATGCAAAAGGAAAGAAGCCAACTTATAATAAGAGCGTGATCGCCTAGCATTGAAAACCTGTGCTAAAAAGAATCAAAATTAGGGGGAAAAAAGATTTCCCTTTGGTAGAGCTATTTGGGAGAAAAAACTGAGTGAGAGGGAGTGGGGAGGGAAAGGTGAGGGAAGAGAAATGAGGGAGGGGAAAGGGGTGTGGTGGTGGAGAGTAGGGAGAGGGAGGGGAGGGTCCTGGTGAGGTGGTCTCTAGGCCCTGCAACTTGGTGCTTGTCTGAGGAGCAGGGAAGGCTGTCGATGGCCCTGCCGTTTCCAGCCCTGCACACTCTGTTGACGTAATCACTGGAAATCTGATCTGGGCGTTAGGATTTTAGAAACTTCCCTGCTTGATTCTCATGTGTGGCAAGATTTGAGAGTCACCAAATGACATATAAATGAAAAGAAGTCTGGTTAAAGGTCACTCTTGACGGACAGCTGTGTGGAAGGAGAGCGGGTCCCGTAGGAAGATTTTAATTAAACTCTGTGAGAAATCTGCATACGCATTTTGCCAGAAATGTTCATTTCCTCCCCAAAGGAAGGAAAGTTTGATTTGCATGCCAGAGTTGGGGCAGTTTGTGCTCCGCAGAGGGAGCCACAGGAGAGCAGAAATTAAGTGACAATGTCACTCCCACCCAAGACCTCTCTTCCTGCTGAATGAGCCCAGGGCTGCAGTGTGCTGAGGAAAGGGTGAAGTGTGTATGCTGTGTGTGAGTGCATGTGTGAGCATGTGTGTGTGTGTTTATTTTATATGTGAATATTTATATTCAGTTAATTTACTGAGAAAACTTGGAATGGGGTTAGGTCGATACATTGTGATAAAGCTGGGTATATGAATAAAACAAAAACAATTTAAAGAGCAAAGTGAGGAGTCACCCTAGGGGACAGGGAAGTCGACTCCATAGAGCTGGGAAGGGACCAAGGAGAGCAGGTGACGCGGGCCAGGATGGGCTTCCTGTCCATGCCCAGACCACACTGAGTGTAAACAGCAGGCGCTTAAACACATACTAACAGCAAGCAAAGCTGTCATCTTGACTACAGAAGAGCTGTTCGCATTCCGATAAAAGCAAATTTGTAGAGTGCAAAGATTTCCGATGGGGCCTGTTACTGTTATCAGAGCTCCCTTTTCCTAGTCGATTGTGAACCCCATTCTCCACAAACCCCAAAGTTCTGATACTACAAGTTGTTAGAAATCTTTAAGGAGAACATAAATAATTTTGCCTCGAACTGGATCCTGCACTAAAAAGAATATTTTATCTAATAAAATGCATAGAAACACTGACTCAGACTTGGAATTGTTCTAATTTCAAATGGCCTTATTCTGAAGTTAGCTTCATGAAGTTCCCTTGTCAAGGCTGATTATCTAAATGAGGGATTAGGATGTTTGGCTTGTGTTATAAAATATTTCTAGAACACAGACAAGTAGGAAACATATTATGAAAACTACATATGTATGATTCCTTTAGAGTTTCAAAGAAACAAAACATGAATTCTGCCCATCAATATTTATGTGTTTTTCTTCCAATTTATCCCTCTCCTTCTGAATCTTTTCTAAAGTTATTCACTGTCTCTGAATTGTGTTTATCGTTCCCATGCATATTTTTGTGTTTCTGTCACATCCATCAATGGAACACAACTATTGTGTTCTGAATGCCTCCATTATGTAAATGATAGACTGTAAAATCACTTAAGCTGCCCTTTTTTACCTCATAGTTTTGCAATGCATATATGTTGATAATGTACGTTTTGTTTCTCCCCAGTTGTCCAAGGTCCTCCCACGAATGACCATATCACAGTTGATTAATTTCCTGCCTGGGGAAGGACACTTCACGTGGATTTATGAGCAGCTATTCAGAGAACACCCATGCGCACATCCCTGTTGGACCCACATCCCCAGAGGGTCACTATGTGAAGGTCTCTGTCTCTGTGACAGTGGAGCTCTGGTGGGCTGGTTGGGGTCAGAGCAGTGTTCATTTATGACATCTGCGAGTCCTATGCCATGCTAAAGTTTTTAAATTATGTTGTAGCACAGATCCCTTGTTATAAATTCTTAGAGGCTATGTGTGCGTGCATGTGTGCATGTGCGTGTGTGTGTGTGTGTGTGTGTGTGTGTGTGTGGTGTCTAACAGGATCCTAGAGGAGAAGGGTCCCCCTTCTGACTTCAATTTTTCTCAAACAAAAGACCCATCCCTCTACTGCCATGTAATCCATGTAATCCTGTACATCTGAGCGTCTGCGTTGCCAGGGTTGGCCGATCTTCCAGGGAGCCACACTACTGTCTCAGGCAGTGGAAGTCTGGTTTTCACTTCCTTTTCTTTTCTGGCCCTGGGGGTTTGCCTTATTCCCTTTTCAATGAATTTTTGCTTCTCACAGCTTGTCTAGCATATCTCTCATTGCATTTGAAGTTGCTTTGAGGTCTGTGCCTAGCTTGAAGTTTACTAGGTGCTGACAAAATTGCTCTGCAAATAGCTCTAATTTGTACTTCCGTGAGCAGAACCTTTTACTTCGTGTTCTCTGCAACGTCAGGCTGGTAAAGACAGAGTAGAATAAACATTATTTACCTCTAAGGCATTGTCAGAGAGAAACACACTCTGTCCAGGTGATTAGCACTGTGCTAAGCGGCATCTCAGTGTTGATGTGCCTGTCTCCAGATGGTAAGTGACATGTCCACCTGAGTACGCACCCATCCACAGATGAGGACATTAAGCCTTCGGGCCACCAAGCAGGGCATTGTTTTCCATGTTCTCTGTTACCTTCCGCGGCCTCCCCAGGGAGCCTGTATTCCTTCCTTGCAGTCGAGGTGAGGATGAGCTCTCTGGCCTTTGCTGAGGCCACCTTGTGTTCCACCGCCCACCACTCACTGCTCAGCCTGAACATTACGTGCAGAAACTGGTACCACCGCAGGTCTCACGCAGCAGAGGGTCTCGCCCAGGCGACCCCTCTCCTCTGCTAGGGAAGGCGGGAATGCAGATTCCAAAGCCTGGCTCTTCTTGCTTAGGAGAAAGATATCTAATGAGGCTTTACTCATAATTCCCTGGAAAGAGATCTTTGCTAAAAGTCTGGGAGTTCAGGAGCTGCTTCAGAGACTGACTTGTCTGGCTATGTTCAGGTGCAAAGTTCAAGGAAGCCGCAAACTCAGCGGACAGCTGAGGGGTGAAAGGAAGGAAGAAAAGAACAAAAGCCGTGGTTCCCAGTTCTTTCCACGCTTCCGCTATTGCCAGAAAATAGGATTCGGTGGAACAGGGAAGGTCCGCTTCAGACAGCGCCTGCCCAGCCAACGCTGTGATTTCTGCTGGCTTTCAGATGCCTCAGAGCGAGAAGGGCCGGGGCGCCCCAGTGCTGGGACCTGGACTAGGGCTTCTGGAGCTCCGGGCCGACGCTGGGCCTCCTACCACGCCACGGCAAAGGGCTCGCCTGCGTTTCCGTGGCTTTTTCCGTAAGGGCTCTGCGCGGTGCGCTGTGTGACCCAGCCCAGGTCCCCGCAGAAGCTCCTGTGGTCTTGCACGGGCTTGTGAGACCGCGTGCTCGGTGGCGTGACACGCACGGCGACTGTCCCCGTTCCGCACGCGAGGTCTTCTGTGGTCCTCGCTTTCGCGTGAGCCCGCGTGCCGCAGGGCGACTCTCACCGGCAGCCGTGCATGCTCGCATCCCTCCGGAGGCCTTTCCTGGGACCTAGGACTTGGGTAGAGGAGTCCTGGCTTCCTAGAACGTTGGGACCATGGCAGCAGAATTCCTCTGCTTGGTACAGGTCTCCGAGTACAGTGAAGACACCGCGTGAGGCTCAGCGCACGCCGTGCAGAAGTAAAACCAGGGGCCGCTCCCACGCCCTCCTCGGGAGCGGGGCCCTGGGCGGTGGGCGCAGCTTTGCGCGGTGGCGTGTGCTGGTGGCTCCTCCACCGCCAGGCTTGCTGCGACTGCGGCAGCGACCACGGTTCATGACATGAAGCCACTGCCCTGGGGTTCCAAGGACCGGTAGGTTTGGCCCAGACATCTGTCTCCGTCATTTGTTTAGCTGTTGGAGTACTAGTTCATGGATCGTATGGGCCTCTTTAGAGCTGGGGCAGGTAAGAACCGTGAAGGTAGCTCGCGAAGGGCTGCCAGGTAGCCCAGCGCTGGCGCAGCGCTCGGCAGCGCGACTTTGAATGATCTCTCCCACAGTCTCCACCTCTCCTCACATGTAAAGCTGCTGCACAAAAATTTGAGCAGGTATGGCAGTGCAATCCTGTAATCCTAGCACTCTGGGAGGCTGAGGCAGGACCACAAGTTTGAGATCAGCCTGGACAACTTAGTGACGTAGCAAGAACCTGCCTAAAGATAAAAAAAAATTAAAGTTAAAAAACAAATTTAAAAAGGGTTGGGAATGTAGCTCATTGCAAAGGTTCAGTCACAGAATTGCAAAGCAAGAAAAATTAAAGACTGGAAAGCCAATGTAATTCAACTTCCATAAGACTATAGTGGAAATTCAGAATTTATTTATTTCACATAGGTAAACAATTTAAGTTTTATTGATCCCCCCAGTGTTTTAAAAAGTTAAATTTAAGATGGTACCTGTCCAGCTTGATGTATTACACACATCATACAGAAGGGAACTGTTTCAAAAATCTACTTTATCAAAAAGGAAGTACCAAGGGACACCTGGCTTGATTTTTCTCTGTCAACAACACCACACCGTAAGCGGGTCAGTGCTGGCTGTGATGCCCAGGGTCGATACAACAAGCTTCATGGTGTAGCTGTTGGTTTCCTCTTAGGAAAATAGACATGTTGAGGACAGTTAGTGGTGCGCACTCAATTTTCACAGCCCAGCTTCGTCAACCAGAATAACTTTCTGTCTTTGGCTAAGCTGGCTGCTGGCTGGTTTGCCGGGGCCCCTCTGCCCTCTGCTGTTCAGGCCGCCCCTGCATAGCATCTAGAACAAGCCAGCTCCCCAGTCTGCATGGATCACGCCCTCTGCCTTCAGTGTGGCAGGTGCTGGAGCTTTAAGTCTGAGTTATGATCTCACTTAGTATTTATGGGATGAGTAGGTTTTTTTTTTTTTTTTTTTTTTTTTGAGATAGAGTCTTGCTATGGAACCTAGGCTGGCTTTGAACTCATGGTGACCCTCCTGTCTCAGCCTCTTTGGTGTGGGGATGACAGGTGTGCACCAGAGAATTTAATTGGTTAGATTAAATCTGCAAAGAGATTAACATGGCTATTGCTGATGCTGTGTCCCTGAAGGACAAAGTGGTTTCATCTAGCGCTTCTCAGGGTGTGTTCAGGGTCATGACCCACATCGTTCACCCAGAGCATCGCAGCCGTATGTGGTCCCCCTCCCATTTTCCTTCTCCCTGCTTTCTTTAATTCCTTTCTTTTCACTTCTCCACCTGTTTTCAGCCATTGATTCCTAAGTTGTCACCTCTAGGACCAGGAGAACCACTTTTGCCTTGCAGGGCAGTGGCCTCAGCCGGCCCCACTCTGCACAGGGACCCCTGGGCTCTGGATGAGCGCGCCGGAGCCCGACCTTGTCATCACACAGAGCTGCCTCACGCCAGGTTGGAGCTGTGGCTCGGAGATGAAGACGTACCACCCGGCAGGGGGTTGGCTGTCATCAAAGGTGGTTTGGACATGGTCTGGCACCCGCCGAGGATGGAGTGGAGACAAGAAGCACGCCACGAGGAGACAGACCTGCCACTCTGGCCTGCCCTGCTGGGGAGAAGAGAAAGAATAGATTTGGGGATCCTCAGTACAGCCAGAAACAGTCATAGCGGACACTTATAATTTCAGGGAAGTGAGGTAAATGCCAAGGTGTCCCCTGGGTGCTGGGCCTGTGCTGGCCTGGCCCTCACGGCAGGGCTGATGGAGCTGGCAGCAGAGTGCAGCATGTCGGGGTTCCTC